>VMRN01000061.1:1793729-1885739 GCA_010277015.1 Poeciliopsis turrubarensis
AATAATAATAATAATAATAATAATAATAATAATAATAATAATAATAATAAAAACACATATCAGCATATTAAAATCATTTATTGTGCTCCAGAAGAGTAAGACTATTTAACCAGAAAGAAAGACAAGTGACAAAAATTCTACATTACAAATGCCTGACCTGCTCACATGGTTCCCCATTTCTCACATGGCATTTGAAGAACAAACCTCTCCATAGCTTTAAGACTGTTTGCAAAAACCTCCAAGGATGTAGCTGAGGTTTTGACTGTTGCTGTGAACTGAGGTCAGAAAATGGCACGTTGCTCTACATTCATTCACAGCGTTCGCTCTACCGCTTCCATTTACTTTGACACAGGCTGAGTGTTGGCCATGGTCAGGGTAGATTTACACTAGAACAAAAGTGAAGCATCCCCCTAGAACAGGGTTTCTTAAGTGTCCTTAGATCCCAACTGTGAACCTTTTGTCTCCTGCTATTCTGTCTCATCAAACCTACACGTGATGGGGCTCGAAGGAAACAGCTGATGCAACTCCATTTAGTTTTGTTTGCTTTAAAAGCTCCCCTTGAAATCGACTGAAAGTCTGTGTTTTATGGAGGGTGACACTGCATAGGAGTCATTCTCATCTCTCAGGCATTCTAGGATTATATCGGCGTTCTGGACATGGGCCTCTGAAAGAAGCTCTGCTTCAAATGCAACACCTTTAAATCCAAAGTCAGACAAGATGGATGTCATTTTGGAAACACAGCAACCAGTAAATTCAAAACCACAACCAACAAAGAGAAATGAAACACATGACTTAAATAAGCAGTTTACAAGGCTCTGGTTTTGACCGTGGAAAATAAAGCAGAATGTTGCAAATTAATTATATTAGTTCAAAATGAATGCAACAAAACAGGACAAACAAAAATACAACTAAACGTTGACATTGTGGGGTTGCCATCTTCTGTAGGGGGAAAGAAAAGAAATCCAATTAAAACCATGAATGCATTCTACTCATGATCATAACGTTTTCTGAAAATACTTTTTTTTTGTTGTTGTTTTAACCAGGGGCTGAATCCAAAACAAACAAGTTAAAAAGGTTAAATTTAAGCACATGCATCACCAGAAGGAAATTAAAAATGAAAAGCTTTCTTGCCATCTAACTCCTGATATTCTCTATAAAAATGCCACAAGTTAATAGCTGTAATGAAATTTTTAACTCATTTCAGATTTATTTGCCCATTTAGTGAAACGGCTGGGTTTAACTGTTAGACATGAGTTCAAAGGCCTTATGTTTCCATCAAAAAGTAGTTTTAAAACCTCTTTTATTTAAAGAGGGGTTGTTAAAGAATTTCCAGGAAGCAGAGTTCCAGAAAACAGTTATGATATTCTATATGTCTATCCAAAGTTTTCAGTCTGATGCCAGGAAAGTCCTTGGATACTTGGTAAAGAGAAACTCGCTGCAGCCTACAGAACAACAGCAGTGTTGTTTTTCAGACTCCAACAAAAACAGATTTATGATTGGTGATATAGTTGGGCAGCGATTGTACTGACTGAACATGTTTTAATATTTACATTATTTACTGCCTGCCATCCAGGCTAAATGAAAGAAATAAATCCAAATGGTCTTTCCTGAAGCTTCCACTAAGACAAAAACTATAATACTGAAAAAGAATCAAGGTAAAATGTCTTAAAATCATAGATATATTTCTTAAAATTATACATATCAAGAAATTGTTTTAATCTATTTTGACTAACTTTTGTTAGCTTTAGTCACTTCTAGCCGTTACTTAAAGCATGATATCATGCTTTAAGTGATATCATGCTTTAAGTAACGGCTAGAAGATGATGAACATCTAAACAAAGCTGTGGATGTTATGACCAGGGACTCCTCAGCAGTGTTTTCATGTGAAAGTCCAGCTTTGCTGGTCAAAGGAACTGTTAAAACCAATTTTTAACTGTAGTCTAACAATCATGTTATATTAAAAGAAGACAAGAAACTAATTAGGAGGTAAAAAAAAAAAAAAAACATGGATGAATGGTTTATGAGGTAGAATATACATTTCAATAGTTAAAATAACAATGACAAACAACCAAAAGCAAATTGACAGGCTGAGTAATACAGTCTGAACGACTATTTATGGATTCATTTCAGGAATTTGTCAGACAACTTCATTTTGGATTCAGATTTTAGAAGTGCCTTATAGTTGCTCTGCCTTTGTTAGCCTGTTATGCCTTTAATCCAGTCACCTGCTATTTATGCCACCATTAGCCAGAGAATGGGCTAACCATTTCACATTACACTCAGTCATTCACGCGTTCACACGCTGATGGAGGAAAACTACTGGAGAGTAGCAACAGCTGGCCAGGGGCAGACTGGTAGAAAGGCTGCCGCCGGGCCCTCTGACCAACACCTGGAGGCAAGGTGGGTGAAATGTCTTGCTCGAGGACACAAAGATAAAGCAGGAATTGGACCAGCATGCCTGATAAACTCCTACCAGCGCCGCTACTTTGGTTGATCAAACATGTGCAGCTAGCTCTAGTTTTAATCTATTTTGCAGCACATGTTTGTTTTTCTGTTCTGTTGGTGTTCAATTTGAGTAACATCATAGTAACATCAATATTTACACCCAGGTCTAAATTTTATGGTCAAAAATTTCACCTGGTGCCTCACTTTCAAAATGATCGAAATAACTGATGTTTTACTAACTTTCAATTCTCTTAGCTTGTTTGTAAACTTTAAATGTTTTTCTGGAGAAAATTTATTTTTATTTGTATGTAATTACCACCTATAAGTTATGTTTTGTTATCAGTTGCAACAGACACGTAATGTCAAAATGTGAGGTATGTCAGCAGCTGACCAGCAAATTTATGGTGATATTTTGCGCCTTGCATATAAAGTTAGAAATAGGAATTCATCCTGAACTACTTAGTATGGCTCTGTATGTGCTTGACTATTTACCCATTACTGCAATTACATGCTTAATTCAGTGGATGGCCTTTAGTCCGCCACTGACAATGCAGTGTCCCAGTCCCTGTGAAGATCTATAGAATAAACACACTTGCTGTCAGTCAACTGATACAGTAAAAAGAAAAAGAAAAAAAAAAAAGAAATCCAATGCCTTTTAGTAAAGGAAAATGTAATTATTTGTTTATATTTTTTGTGTTTTGTAATATGACAAAAAAGTCTTTAAAGGCAACAAATGATTTCCTAATTAGCTGTCACCAGGCAAAGTAATCTCATCATGGTCAGTCACCACATCCATCCAGGCTGTATTTTTATTGCTTTTTAAATGAATTAATTCATGCATTTGTTTATATGTTCATTTTTGTAGAGCCACAAGAGAAAGAAAGAGAGTGATGAAGCGATCTACAGCACTCTGCACTAAATCAATGCTTGAATATTTTGGACAACACAAGAATATGACCGACTTCACTAATAAGTCTGTGACCATAAAACAGGTTAACAGACTGCGACTTGTTGATGTGCATAAGTGGAAAATAATACAGGTGTGAAGAACAATAAGAATGTGAATTAAAATTTAAGACCAAATAATTTATAATTTTCTCAGCTGTGATGCTCACTGTGTTTGCTAAGGTCATTCTAGTGATTGATGGAAGCAGTTTAGTCATTTGGGTTTCAATCACTGTCATGTTGTCATAGTGACCCTTTCAGGTCATCCTTTCATTCCTGCTTCACACGGGTTTCTTAATGATGTAACCCTCAGAGAGCAGACACAACTGACTGAAGATTAAAGAAAATGAAAAAGTGCTTCATGGCTTGGAGAGAACACATAATGGAGGTCTTTAATATTTCAATAATAGTTACCACAATTGTTTTCAAATCGGATGCGATGCCTGCTCACATTGGGCTAATAGTTTTCTGACCTAACAGTGCCGTGTTTTTTTTATGGGAATTATGTGCTGATAGGTTGTGTTTTATAACTTTGTTTGTCTTGTTGTTGTCTTGTGGTGGAAACAAGAGAAAGCTGACCACTTAGTGTTTCATTGTTGAAGGGTCTCTGGCACATCTTCTAAATAAATCACAGTAATGGAATTACAAACATAAGCTCATGGTGATGTTTGTGGGTCTAATAAATATTATGTCACACTCTATGGAATCAGTTTGATTTCCAAGCAGGAAATACTCTGAACAGAATCCAATATGCTCAAACAATTTAGCATCAATTTTGAGGTTTTTTTAAACATTTCCTATAATATGTCAAAATTTAACCTTGCATCCAACTTGGGTGCAGCAGCAGCAGTCTATATTCATTATTTTAAAGAGCTGCATAGTGCTTGAGAGAGAGCCAACAGGGGCAGGATGTACTCTCAGTACAGAGGCCTCCACACGTCTACGTTTTAGTGAAAGGAAAACAGGGAGACAAGCAATTGAGCCTAACAAGCAGCCTCTCTGTGCCAGCATACAGATTTTTGTATCTGAGCAAAGGCTATCTGTGGCATTCCTTTCACTGTGTGTTTTGAAAATCACCACTTTGCCCCCGCAGTGACTCAAACCTTGTAAGCCATGGGATTTGACTGCAGTCTGCTTGGCTGGATGACTCATTCCTTCTCAGTGGCTAACATTGTTAGATGCTGAGGCTTCACTGACCTAAAGACGTTACCAGGCACCCTCGCAGAAGGCGGCCTACTGAAGACGGTACAGATGCGAAGGGAGCCGTTTTGTTAAGCAGTCCAAGCTGCCAGCTTGACGGGAAAGATGAGCCAGACAATCCCTGGAAAGAAACGCAACGGCTCTTCAACATCAACTAAAAACAAGCTGTGAGGCCCCGCATCTTCCTCCCTATCCAAACAGCGCTGTGCAAAGGTTTGGTCTCCACTAGTCATCGACATGTCTGCCTCTGTAAATATCTAAACAAATACTGGATGAACTGAGCTGGAAAAGCATATAATCTATAATACAGTGAGTGTTTGTAACTCACTGTATTTTTTCACTTTATTTAACTGTTTCATTAACATCTTAACTTTTTTAAATGTTGTCCTAAGCCTCAGCAGTCTTTAGAGCCCCAAAGGAGCTGCAGGATATTTAGTTAGCAGCCTAAATATAAAGTATCCTAAGTAAACATTTCGTTAAATTAAATTTTTCTCCACACAAATTTATATTTACTGAAAAAGAATAAATATTTATGGCCAGCAAGTGAGCTTTGTAAATATTCAGTTAGCAAACAAGTTGAATATTTAGCTCATTAACTAAATATTTAGTTTGAAACTGAATTTCCAGCTTGTCAATTCAATATTTATTTTGAACTGAACTGTGACATTTATATAATATGGTGAAAAACATGACTTTGAAAAATTAACCCCTAAATTTGTCTCCCATGATGCATTAAAAACCTGTTCATTTGTGACTGAGTAACAAACGGGACCTCAAACCAGACCAGCTAGATTTAGCTGCACTTACACAGGAAGCCTATTGGTTGTGCAAAATATTAAACTCAACACAAAAAAGAGTGAATTCTGTATTTGATTGATTATGACTTTGCTGTACCAATACTTTTGGCAATAAATCTTGTGTATTTTCGCTTACATTTGCAAGGAAAATCCATTTGCAGGTTGATCTGCTGAGGAGCGAGTATGGCCTGTTCTCATTCAAATCCACTCTGCCGGGGCCAAGCTGTTTGTAGAGGAGATAGTGTACTGATGATACTAGACAGCTTATCATCATTCTCAATGCAGAGTGAAACTGATGTGAGATCTGACAACCAGTAGCGGTCCAATATCTCCTCAGACTTGGTCCCAACTCAACATGCCAAGATGACGATGCTCTGCCCTACAGAGCCAGGTTTTTCAGAGACCTGCTCCAGAATTTGGGAGTGGAGAGGATCAAACTGACTGCCTGCAGTCTTTAACCCCTCTGGACACTTGGGATCATTCTGTTGGTTCTGGTATTGCCAGTGTCCATCACAACCAAAATGCCTGTTTCTATCGTTCTATAATGCCAAAATACTTTTACCTCATGCTCAACTCGTTTGTGAAACTCTCAAATATTTTTTTAATTTCCTTCAAATATTTCAGTTTAAAGACAAAACAGGATTTACATCAGCAAAAGCTAAGGAGGCAAGTATCATAGCAAGACCTTGGAAATAAATAAATAAAATACCAAATGCAGATTTTCTTCCTGTTTGTGTTAAGTTTCTGTGGATTATGTAATTCTGCGCTTCTTGAAAAGAGACTAGAAGTATGAACAGCTGGTATTAAATGGTGACCTTGTCAGATTATTGAGACAGCAACATCTCTTTCCTCATTTTTTTATTTTTTATTTTTTTTACCAACAGACATGTAAAGTCCTGATGTTTTTTTTTTTTTTTTTTTTTTTTTTTTTTTTATTAAGATGTCTTCCAAAACAAACAATCCAATAAAAATTAAGAAAAATATGTATTTTTTTAAAACAAACTTTTGGAAAATACCCTGTAATTAGGCAGCTGGCTAAATGGCATGAAGAAATATGTTGGGGAGGGGGAGCGCTACGTTTCCGATGGAAACTCTGCTCACTCTGGAACTCTTGATGTCTCAGAAATTTAAACTGCAACAAGTGATTGGTGATAAACCTGAACCCAGAAACAAGCTCCTCTGTAATTCCTCACAAGATGGATGTCAAGAAAATAGCCAGAAATATTAAATGAACTTGTAACAGCTCTGCTAACTAAAGCTATTATAATAAATATGTTTCACTCTTTTGAGCAAAGTTGCGTTAAAAGAAAACATTTCATAAGAAGAAACCTTTAAATACAATTCAGCTCAAGGTTGACTGGTCGACTGATCATGTTTTGACTCCTTGTGGATCTTTTAGCATTTACAACAAATGCTTCCTCAATGTCTTTACAAAAGGAATAGTTCTTTAAACAAGCACATTGTCAATTCAGTCCCATCCAATCATACAGATAAGTTCAAACTCAATGCTCCAGTTTAATCTGAGAACCGAGTTAATAGCAGGATTAGCTCCTTTGGTGACTTTATCTAGAAAAGAAACATAGGCAAACATAAGTTCACTGAGACAGTAGGTAAATTGGTAATAAAAATAGTACATACAGAGTAATGTAGTGATTTGCGTGAATAGCTCCTTCAGTAGCTAAGAATATCATCTGAAGAAAAAGATGCTGAAGTTATTGACGGTCACAGATCAGCTGATGGCCTTCATGGAAGTGACTCAGCAAACTGAAACCATAGTTTTTTTGTTTGTTTTTTTTTTATTTACCTGAAAGTCGGCTAGTCAGTTAAGCCAAAACATTTTGAATGTACATCACACCTATTCCAAGAAACCTTAAGAGTAGAGAAAGAATAGTTACTAAAAGGTTGATTAAATTAACCTTACGGCAACTCAAAACACAAAGCACCAATCTCAAGATGGGCGAATGAAAAACAGAAACACTAAACACAATGAAACATATGTAGACAGAAAGATCTATCCAGGTAAAACAGCAAGTCAAATTTTCAAAAGATTAAACTTATTCCAAAAGGAGGGAAGAAAAATCCAATTGCAGTTAGAAACTTTCTTTGTGTCTTCAATTAATAGACGTGCAGATTAGCTGGTTCAGAAGGTTGAAAACATCCTGAGAGCGACCAAGACCAACACAGACTTCTGCTTCTATGTTCTTAAAATAAAGTAAAATAAAACAAAATAAACATGAATTACTGTATAAGGTGAAAATCATACAAGTCTACTGGTTTTCACACTGATTGACTTTCAGATCAGACAGTTACTCTGACCAGATGTTTGGTGCTCAGTGAGTTTCATGTGTACAAAACATCCAAACTCCATTTAGTCTTGGAAACAATCACAGGCTGTGATTACAGCAACCTTTTTTCTTTTGTAGCTTTTCTGAGTTAATGGGCTAAAGGAGTGAAAGAGACACATGTGTTGAATAAGTTCTGATGTAGCGAACATTTCCCTCACATGACTGATCAGCTGTTTTTGCTGTCGTGCGTTAAAATTGCAACATCATCAACGCTCGTTGGGATAACATAACAGTTGGAACTTGTCCAATAGCAGGAAACTCCTGAAAATCTCTGTTCATTTCTCTAAGATGTGTGGTTCATGCTAGTTTTCAACTTCTACTTCCTGTTTGTTACGTGTCGTCAACATCTTCTGGGATCTCAACCAGGTTACATAGCCTGCGAACCAGAAGAAGGAAACACACCCAATTCGCTTTTCCTTTGTTGTTTTTAGTCAGCAAGATTTTCAAAGTTTGCTTAAAATATGCATGATGTTTGGATGACTTCTGTTTACATAAAAATATAAACTATTGAACTTCTGTGATGTTTTCTAGATTGGGGTTGTGTGTTAGGACAGTAGATATCCACCTCGGTCTTGGCTCCTTTTGGACCAGCCATCAGCATCAGCCTCTGGGACAAACTTCATTTTGGTTCATGCTTAATTAAGAGGGTAAGAGATTCATGTGCTGTGCATAAAACATTAACTGCGTATAAGCTTTTAACAGAACCTGAGCTGCCCTTTTAAAGAAGTGGGTACCTTTTATTAACTCTGACACCATGGCAGAGATTTGGAGCACAGCACTTTGTGTGTGTATATATAGAAAAATAGCAAAAGAAAGACATTAAGTTGAAGAGGTAAGACTTTTTGCTTTTGATCATCCTGCTTTACTGGCAGACACACCGACATCTCTCCAACACAAAGTACCACCTAACTTGATTCAACTTGGCTAATGATGAAAACTACATGAAAAAGTGCATCGTGGGAATTGACCCAGCCTGATACTCGCTCTTCCTCTCAGCCTCCTGCTGTGCATTTCCGTCGACTCCCACCCCGTGTGATCTGTCTGGCTTTTATCTTGAATTAAACATCTATAGGCAGTCATGTTTAAGTAGCTCTGCAGTTCAGAGCTTTGTTGGATAAATCATTAGCAAATCTACTTTGCCTGGAGATGGAATTCTTCTCTATATTTTTCAATCATTTCACCCTCCATTTTCCTTACCAATTGGGTTCCACTGTGTTATATTTTTATCTTGAAGTATCAATTTTTTGGGGGGCATTGGGATGACGAGAGGTCAATGGAATAAACAGTGTAGGTAATTACTTTGATACGGTCCGGTCCGGTGCTCCAATAGGTAGAACAGCAAAAAACATTGATTTCAACTGAAGGTACAATGGGTTTGATTGATACAATGTAATGTGATTTACCCACTATCAAAAAGTAGTACCAACACATAGAGTACAAAACTAGTCCTTATATGTCCAGCCCACTCAAGCTATATTATGTTATGCAAGAAATCTTTACCATATGCCCACCCCCATTTTTTTTTTTTTTTTTTTTTGTTTTACTATCTAAATCCATCCAGTGACATCCACAAACCGGGACTGCATTTCCCAAGGTTCCATGAGAGCATTGTGTTTTCTAGTTATCCAATAAGGAAATAGGTCTTGAATCTCCCCAACACAAAGAACAGGGTGAAAATTATTCTTATTAATGACATAATCAGCAGAGCAGCCATCAAGCAGGTAAATTGTCATGCGCATCGTGCTAAAATATCCCAATTATCCTTTGTCCCCCCAGCTCTCTGTGTTGAAGTTGGAACTGCCAGAAAGCCGCTCGGTGCGTTCTCACTTCCTACGTCCCGGTCCGACTGGCAGGTTGCAGTGTGAACACCCCGCCCAAGAGAAGTGGGCTTAAACAGCCTTGGTGCTTAGATATGTAAATAGGTCCTATACAATAAAACTGTTTCAATCAAAAATAAAAGGATGAAAAGTATTTGCAAGATAATTTTTTTTTCTCCTCAAAATGGTTCTGTTGTGCATACAGGGTCGCCTTATCTTAAAGTTTTCGGTCCTTTGCTTTACTCTGCTGCTTTTGGCTTATCTTACACAGCCTCCGTTTACGACCCTCGGACATGCCTCGATTGGTTAGCACGGCGTCTGGTTTGTGCCCCACAGAGTGTTCTGCAGAGTAATGCCAAAGGAAAACAATATGTTTTCTTTCCTTTACAAAGTGCTCCCCTCTTCTCACCTCCAAGGCTTGTCTGATGCTCCGTGCTGCTTCCAGATAATGCTGTCAAGCAGTCGTTTGTCAGAAAATCCCGAAGGCCATAGCTGTCGCTAGAGAGAAAAAGTGTTTCACTGTTCCTTTTTGTTGCTGTAATACCAGAACAAAAACAATGATAAAAAAGTCTTTCTCAAATGTTTCAGATTGTGAGACGTTGTTCTGCTGTAACTTTTTTCCCCTCATGTCTTTCCATTTTTTTTTCCTACAAAACCATAATTACTAATATTATTATTTTTTGATCCTCTGATCCAAAGCATCTGAAACCTTTTATTATATTTCCTCTGGTATTAACAAAATGTGGTATAATTCCAGTGTAATTCCATCGGCCCGGATCTTGGCATCTCCGGGTCGGCGGTTTAACTCCTGAAAAGTCTGTCTTTCAGCAGGTCGGCCTGGACTCTCCTCTGCAGCGCTGCAGTTAGCTTGTTGCCTGAGCCGCCAGAGTCCTGCCTGTACGGGTCCATCCACTGGGCTATACCCGGGTGGTGGAGTGTGAGTGTGGATGTGGATGAGGCAGAGTGTTGTTCTGCCCACTGCTGGGATATGTATTAAAGGAGTGGAGTGAGGTGAGGCCTCCCATGGTGCTGGGGATCATGGTTATGGTGTTTGGTGTCATGAGTGGAATGTCGTCTGGCGAGCGCCTCATAGCCAGGGTGTAGTCTGGGGGGCAGGCAGTCCTCAGGACCACGTCATGTGCGTGGAGGGAGTCCCCCACCCCTCTGCAGTCCCTGTCCAGGTCGGAGTGCTGCTTCATTTGCAGAGACATAATCTCCTCCTCCTGAGTGTGAGCCAGGTCGTTGGCGGCGCTCCGCTGTGGGCTGCAGCGCCGGTGGACGTCATGCCGCCTCTTGTCCTTTTTATAGTAAAGAGCAGCAAAGGCCAGGATGTTGAGGAAAAGCAAAGAAGCTCCGACAGCAATAGTCACTGAAAGTTCAGTGGAGTAGTCCCGCTGGTCCACCAGGTGAGGCTGGTTGTGGCTGCCCTGCGTCTCAGTGGGGAACGGAGTTGGGTTTGGGCGCCTGGTAACCAGAACTTTGGTCTTTGGTGTGCGGTTAGTGGCTTCCGGAGGGGGAATCTGTTCAAAGATAGAAAACCAGATAAAGATTTTATACTAGCTTTGACACTTCTATGCCTTTAACTGCTTCTGGCCTTTAGGTGACAAATAAATGCTGGAAGCACTTTACCAGCTTCTTGTTATTAATGTTTTCCCATAAATGTCATGTCAAAACTTGAGATCTGAATGTAATTCTGTTTGACGCAGAAGTCTGAAGGAGTCAAAGCTTGCAGATAAATTCAGGGACTGTGACTCTTTCACGGTGATAGGAGAAAGTTTCTCGTTATAACAATAATCCAGAGAAGTGTAACCATTTTACTGTTACAGTCTTTGTTGTTCTAATTTCAATGAGATATGATTCTTGTTATAACAAGTTTTAAAATCTCATTAATAATCTCATTAGTAAGATGCTTCTGTATTTATGTCACATCTTTGGCAGTGAAATGCTTCTGTAATTTCACGTGCAATTTTTAAATAAAACTCTCTACTTGATTTTATATGTGCTTCACCAAAGAAACTCAATGTTATCTTTATTTAACTGGAAATGATTTTAGACAGCAAAAGTTTAAGGCTATTAGGGATGTAATTGATTTTATAAGACCATAGTCTCATAATATTATCTTTTGTATAGAAAAATCTTTTGCTCTGAAATGTGCTTTCTATTCCATCTGAATTCCATATCTACAACTAGACTACAGAGAAAACTTCAGGCTTCGATCAACACACATTATATAGACACACACTATGGATTGTTTTTGTTCTTGCAACCAAAGTTTCAAACAATGAGAAACCTGAGCATCACATTAGGTTCAAAACAACCCTAAATATTTCATCACTGTCAGTAGAGCCACACTATGAACTCCTTGTTATTCAGCTGCTTGTACGTAGATGAAAATTTCAGCAACAACTTGACGTGGATGTCTATAACTTTATCAGTCCTTCACGTTATGGAGGAATCCTGGCCTGCTCTTTACAACGTTGCTATAGTTCAAGTAAGTTATATAGCATTTGTTTATGCAGGCTCTCTTAAGCACCAATATTTTTTGTTACAACATATGTGGGAATATGTGAAACACATTTTGAGGGGCTCCAATCATGACAAAAATAATGCCTTTTTGTGACTTGGTGAGCTACAGCAGAGCAACTGTGGCTGCCACTAACCTTGGTAGTGGTAGGGATGAGTGGGGTGACCTCATTGAGACTGTGTAGATGAGGAACCAGCTCCAACCATAAGTTGACCTGAGGGAAGAACAAGAAGGCATCATGATAACTTAAACTAAAGTTATCTTTTTATTAAAGTGAAACGTTTTTAAAAGTAGAAGATGTGCAAAAGTATTAAATTACAAGACTGACTGTAGTTAGTGGGTCTACAGTCAGCTTCCTGGTGGAAAAAATTGGTATTGTACTTGTAGGTAGGGTGCCTGATAAAAAAAGCCTAAACAGCCCTATCTATAGGCGATAAACAACCAAGAGACGGCACTAAGTTCACAATATATAAAGGTAGCATTAGCTCTGTACTACAACAGCCACACACTTGCCCATAAAATATTACAACTGATCTCTAACTAAGTTTTCAGACACACCTATTTTGTTATGAAATCTTGTTGATGGTGTTTAATTTTAACATTTTAAAGCCTTCTCCTTTTTGTAACATTAGCTTCTAATTAACATTGTGTACCTAAAATGTAGCCAGCTTTTAAAAGGCCCAAGCTGCATGACTTATTTAATGCTGAAAACATGAATCATTAAATACAATTATATTAAACACTAAAAGACTAAACGAATCAGAGACAGGATGGTAGTTAACCTTGTTTGCCCGGTAATGCTCTTTGACCCGAGGCTTCAGGCCGATATGCAGGTAGAGCTGGTCCTTCTGGTTGTAGCGTGTCCATGCCACTTCTTCAAAGCGATTGGGCTTTGTGTGGATGAACTTGGTGTCTTGTGGCACAGGTTGGTTTGGGTCCCTGAAAAGAAAGTTAAATTGAGTGTATTTGTATCAATAAAACAGAAAAATGACAAGACGTCATGGCTGCCCCAGTCCTCTTCTGGAGCATCCATAAGAATGTTACATACAGTTCTGTGGGAATGTTCATTTGTCATTCCCAAATGTTTTTAAAAAAATTGTTATTAAAATGTAATTTTATTGAATAAGGGTTTGAAGTTAGTCAGATTATTGAAGCATTGGAAATGCTAGAACTAGGAAATACAGGAGCAGCGTTCCAGCAAAAAGTTTTTTTTTTTCACTGCAAGTTCAGATCACTTCATAACAAGATTTATATGTCCTTAAAATAAAATGTTGTTGTTTAAACAAGAAAGGTTGTGACAGTAAAACAGCAACATTTTATGGGAGCACATGTCAAACTCAAGGCCTTGGGGTCAAAATTGGCCCGCTACAGCTTTTTATGTGGCCCTTTGGATTCTAAAGGGCTGCATAAATAGAACCTTCAAGGAAAATATTTGTGTGCTTTTTGTTTTATCAATTCCAAGTATATTCTAACTGTATTCTGCCAAATTAATTGATGTAAAAGCACGTTCAACATTATTTGGGGGTAATAAATGCTCATTGAATGCAGAGAATATACAGACACACATACACACCCCTGGTCTGGAAGATGGTGTCAGAGGAAGCCTTTTTAAGCCTTTTTAAGAAGTCATGATCTGTCAGAGGACTGTATTGTTACATATAATTAAAATAAGAAATGTTCTAAAATCAGACCCAATCATTTTAAATTTTAACAGTGTTAACTAGGGGTGCACCGATTGCACTTTTCTGTGAAATCACCAATTACTGATCTTTAAAAAGCTCAACCTGATGATCCCAATTGAGCCGATAAATGTTTTTCTTAAATGTTGCTAAATATAGCAAGAGAATCGCTGAGTTGACAAGAGTGGAGCGATTATTATTAACTGCAAACATGAAGACATGACCCGGTGGCCCGGTCTGTCTGTCAAGCCTCTTTCATGGGCCAGAAGAGGACAGTGCTTGATTTCTAGACCTTTTGCTGAGGTGGACCAGTAGATTAGATTGGCTTCACATGTACATAGTCTCTGAATGAAGCAAAATGTAAAACAAGGCACCGGACTTTCACCAGGCAACCAAAATACATGAATGGTCTAAAATTCCTCCAGATCTTGATACATCTTTTATTAGGTTAATAAACTTAGTTAGGTTAATGAACTTTCAGAAGTTCATTAACCTTAAGGAGGTTATGTTGGTCTTAAAGAAGGCAAACACTTTCTTCAATGCAATATTGCAATATTTCACTTCTTCATATATTGCATACAGCCAATATAGCCAATATAGCATCGAGCACATTTAAAATTTTGCAGTCTGAATTAAAACAAACTGAGAGCTTAGTGAACCTTTTGAGGCCACTGTATAACTGTATAATTATTAAAATTAGAATATTGAACTGGACATGACATTTGCCACAGGCTAATCGGTATAATTATAACAATGTTGTAATGGAGTAGTGAATGCAGCCCACAGGTTTCATATGATGTGAGTCACCATGGTGTCAGAAATCACATCCGATAAACTCCATAAAAGCTCAGAAGTTTTTATTTTTATAAATTTTCTGACAAAATCAGTGGCCTTTAGGTAGAGAGCAGCCTCATATGATCAATTTTTAATCTTACAATTGAATGATAAAAAAAATGATGATAAAACTTCATGTCAGAGATTAAATTCTTTTTTTTAATTATTTGAAGTGAGCATATTTATACATAAATTATGTATGCTTTCACCAAAGATGTTGTCAGAGTCAAGATGGAGTTCAGCCATGCAGATTATCTCATTAAGTTTGCTGTAATTAAAACATCATATTATGCTCCATCGACCTCACATGTTAGCCACTGGACTTAATACCACAGGGATCACAGTCAGTGTAAACGCTGATAAGCATTCCATATGAAAACCCTCCTTAAGTTTAACAGACAGATGGATTTTTAGAAGACATTGAACATGAAGTTCTGTGCTATAAACTCCCAATCTGAGCTGAACACTGTGCTGCAGTGGCCCATTCAGCTTTACTGAGCGCCCTATTGTCTGAGAGCGGCATAAGGAGCCGGCCAAAGCTCATCAGGAACATGCTTAACCATTCAAATGGGTGGCATAAATCTCCCAGGTACCGAGCATTCCACGTCAATTTGAGGTTATATATGTAGATCATTAGTGGCTCTCTGTTCCCCTTAGGGTTACTGCGCAGGGCTCAGAAAAAGCCAATGTACCCCTATTATGCCTCCAAAAAACAATTACAGCCATAGCTGGATGCTGGAAGGCAACATGAGAAAGAGGCAAGAAAAGGGAATTTTAATTTTAGGTCATAAAGAATCTCCCTTTGCAGTGCATGACCATTAATTAATAATGAATTTAAAGATACGTGGAGGGTGTGTAAGAAGAATACCAATGACATTGTGTGGTCCATAAAACACAGCAGAGCTGTTCACGACCCCCCCAGTCATCAGCAGAGCTGTTCACGACCCCCCCAGTCATCAGACAAAATTTAATATTGTAGGAACACAATTACAATAAAATTATTGACTTGTTCATGGTCTTGTAATGGCAGTTGTATGTTGCTCTAATTATCCTGGAACAAAGCCCCTTACAAAATGTCGCTTTTAACTAGTGGTGGGACTCCATTAACGTTTTTAATCGAGTTGATTGCAGTGCAGTGATGGGCTGACAGGGCCTGCAAGGCCTTCGCCGCTGCTCTATCAGAACCCTTAAGATATATCTAACACCTAAATTATGTTTGTCTGAGCTGTGCCACTTCCCATACATGTTTGTGTGTTTCATCCAATCAGATTTCAGTCTCTGTGTGCAGCCAGGAGCAGGCTAATCTCTCCACAGCCCACAGAATAAGGAGACCTTGTTATATTGTGCTTTTTTCTTAGCACTAGTGGCTTGTATAATTGTAATGTCATGGAGATGGATTAAATCAGAAAAGTTCCTTTTATGGTTCCAGATTCACGGCCCACCTCTGTTGCAGGGTCTGTATTTAATTAACTGCAATTAATAACATTTTAATCAAAAGCTATGAGATAAAATATGCCACATTTTCAATTAAAACAAATCATTTTTCTCCAAAATTATTGAGTAAACAGACATGTAAGCTAAACAACATAGATGTTTGTTGTTTTTAATCTGTTTTTCAGATTCTACAACCATCAGATTAGTGCAAAGTTCTATTCTATCCATTCATCTTTCCAGAGTATCAGGAGCTCCTGATGATTCATGCAGCTTCTTTCATAATCTGGAATGTTAACTTTAATGTTAACTTTGGGGACACCTGTGCTAATGCTACATGTTTAGCATTGTGATGCTATATTAGCCTTGAATAGTATTTGAGAATAATCATAATGTGTTTAATTTCAAATTTTTAACAAATTAAGATCAATGTAATTATTTTGAATTAGGGTTGAACTGAAGACATGATATCCCAAAAGTCACCAATGTGAGCTATTGGCACAAGTTTCATGTAATTGTCCTAACATGTGTTTGACTCAGGAGACAAGCAGTTGATCCCTGATCCCTGCTTTGGGGTATTTACTGCAGTGTTTTAATGTCATCCTCTGTTTAACTCCATCATATCCACATATAGCTTTATTTTCCTTTCATGATTTTTCAGTTGAATATCAGTATTTTTGAATTTTTACTGATGTTGATGTGGATAACATCAACTACAAAATTTCCTATATTTCTAGCTCAGTCAATATTAAATGACAAACATAATGTCTCGTTCTCTACATAAAAACTAAGCATCACTAGAAAAATTTATAATGTGTTCATACCCGGTCTTGGCAAAATTTGTCCAGTAGGTCATTACAACAGCACTCAGCATCACATCATTCTTGGAGAAGTTGCATGGAAACAGCTCTGTCGGCCCAATCATCGGCAGCCCAAACACATATGGGATCTCATCTCCATGTGCTGCATCTGCCCACGGTGGTACCTAATGAGCAGTAGATGAAACAAATCAAATCAATATTGTTATGTCTGTGACAGATGCAAAACATTAGATGGCAAAGCATCTCACCATAAAAAAAATGGTTGACAAGCACTGACATATCATGCCTGTCAAAAATACATTCAGCTGAGTTGGAGATTTTTTGAGTCAATTTTGGTGTATTACTTATCACAAATTGTTCAATAAGTATTTAGATTGGCAAATTTCAGGGCATTATGTTGAATAGAAAAATGTTACACTAGAGGAGGCAAAAGTCTTTTAAAAAATCTAAACTTTGAAAATTCAAATGTTGTGGTTGCTCAACATTTTAAAAAGAAACTCATAGAAGCACATAGATCAGAGTTAACTTCTTTTAATATTAAGATTTAGGACAGGTATTAGAAAATGACATATACCTATACCTATAACCGAACAACCAAAGAACAGATATTTAAATAATCATCAAAATAAAATAAACTATAAAATGACAAAAGATTGGACTGCAATTAGAAAATCTAATACTTAAATACTTCTCATTGCCTTATCCAAGACCAGTTTGCAATAGCAAAAGCCTATGTTGAGAAGATGGTCAAATATCTCATGGTAGGCTTGTTTGTATATTAAAGACATCCTTAATAGATATAATTTCTGCTTCCTCCTTTTGCAACTGTAACTTGACTGAAATGGATAATAATACAGTTCCCATCTGTGCACTGTTCTCTACCTATTGATCTCACTCTGTTATGTCCCCAAGACCTTCCCTCTTGGGGCCCGAGCACAACATCATGAAGCTGTTGATCACTCTTTTCTGGCTTTCTAACTTGAACCACATTAGAAGAACCCATGGTATAAGAGACGTACCTGTTCTGTCTGACAGTGATGGTAGAAGGCATAAAAGTATGTTGGCGACCCAAAACTTGAGTGCAGATCAGCTGTTGCTACAGCCGGTGCTACCCACTGGTGATCAGTAAACAGGGCCAGCAAAGTCTTCCGCCGGGTCTCTGGGTTGTGCCTGTCGGCCCAGTCCGTGTACATAAACTTGATGGTTTCACGCAGGATGTCTTTACCCTCTGGGTAACCATAAAGGTCATCAACAAAGCTGGACACTGCATAGTCAAAGTCATTGGCCTGGACACCATTGTCATTGTCAACGATGAGCTCCACAAACTTTAGGCCCTCACCCTGGTTCACTCCTAGCATTATGTCATAGTTGAGAAACTCACCTGTAAACATAAGCAAAGACCACTATTAGATCACAATCCAGAGCAAAATGGGTCTTCAGTAAAGCATGGTAAGTTCAACTGATACCTTGCTCCATCAGTATCTGAGGGTCATCAGGTATTACATCTCCATCAATCACTGGGCCAAAGGCAATGTGGTAGCGGGGTGGCTGGATGTCCTGATCTACAAGCTCCTTGTAATGTTTTCTTTGCAGGCACACCACAAGTTCCACGGTGTCCTCCAGGTTACAGCCCACCTTATGGCCAAGCATCCGCGCATACTTGGCTGGCTGGAAACTGACAGCCCAGCTGGATAGAGCTGTCCCACTCTGGGCAATGGCCCTCTGAAAAAGACCTGAGGACAAAAACACACAGTGTAACATTTAATGAAATCATGTAAACTCTTGCTTTCTTTTACTAGTTCTTTAGGACTGAGAAATTTTTAAGATCATGTTTGACAGATTGACCTTGGCAGTTAAGGCAACAAGAAATATTACTTTCAAGCACTACTTAATTCAAAAGTTACGTACTTGTACAGTGAGAGAAAATCAAACATTGAAGGAGACAGATAAGTGCTATAAAATGATTTGCTACCAAACCAAATTTTTCAATTTTGCCTGTTTTTGCTCCACTTAAATGTGTAAGTGAACAAATTTATTCTCAGATGAAGATAATATTTAGGAAAAGTGTCTAAAGCACTCTACCTAACACAGAAAAACAATTCCACCTACTCCTAATTAATGACTGGTTTTGCAATAATTTCCCACAAGATCTACCATCAACACCTTATAATGGTAATAAATCTTTTACATTACTGTGGATTGATTTTGGCCCATTTGGCAACTGTGACTCAGTGGCCTTTGGAAGACCATTTGGCTTCCAATCATAAAGTTGTAGGTTTCACTCCAGCTTCCACATTTTGATCTTGCATAAATGTGCAGCTGTTTGTGAGTGAGAATGTGGCTGGTTTTTAATGACTCACATTGGAGAGTTTCCATTATGACTAGCCTACTGAATTCAAGTCAATTCAAAAATACTTTATTCCCAAAAGAAAATTAAATGTTGTTGTAACTCATATTAAGTCAAATTCAATCTGTTGTCTAGATAAACACCAAGGTATTTGGATTTATCAACCACCTGCACTTCTTGGAAATTAAATTAAATTATTATTTATGATTTTTATCTTAAATTGGGTAATTATCACATTATATAGCAAAAAAGAAATGGGCTAAAATTTCAGCTTTCAAACCATCCTAAATTACTGGTAAAATTACCCCAGGTTTATATGTGAGACAATAAAACAATTAATCATTTTCTAAGTACACTTGTTAAGTGAGGTTTACCTTTAGTGGAGTTACTCCAGCGGTTGCCCTCTGAATAGTGAGACAGAGTGAGGAGATTCACACATGATGCCCCAGCACCAGAGCCAAACACGGTGATGCGTAGCGGGTCACCACCAAATGCTGCTATGTTCTCACTAGTCCAACGCAGAGCCTGGATCTGATCCAACAAACCGTAGTTCCCTTTGGCTGCTTGGTCACCTGTACTCAGGAACCCTGCATGAGACAACAAAGGGAAGAGGAATGTTATCACCCTTGTGTCTTCAGAATACAGTTCAGTTACAGACAACTGATAAACACACTGATATGGATTTTGGGAAGATACACATAAACAATCATGGGAGACAAATCCAGAGATAGATTTCACAAAATAGTCAAATTCCAATGAGTTTGTGAAGGTTTTCATTTCTCAGTCTTAAAAGACTCAATGGTAGGAGTAGACTGTATTGTAAAGAGTGTATTCTGCATCCACATACACACAAACGGGAAAAATAACAACAATCAAAGCCTCTGATTAGCTGATCAAAGGGACTAGTTAGAGTAGTTGTAATTTAAAAGTCTGGTGATGTGAGAAGTAGCCCTACCATGAAGAGATTTCTAAGTAAACAGCTTGATCATGACACAATAGAAAGGTTCACTCTGCTGTAATATGAGCCTTTCTTGCAGTTGCTCAATGTGTAACAACAGACCCTCAAAAGAACGGTCTGGACGACAATATCAAGATAGGCTACAGAGGAAAAACTATGATTTCTGACATGTAGAAGAGCCTGAAATCAATTTATACCCTTTGAATTTTCTGTCACTACATGTAAGACATTATCCAAAACTTCCATTCGGAGTTTTACGTGGAGGGGAGGGCAGGAGTCAGTCTAAGCAGTGAACAACGATGATACTTTTTACACAACGAGGTTTTGTTTAAAACAACACAGAGTTTGATGGGGGTCACGGAGTGGATATGCATGAGGTCAGGGAGTCACATTGTGCAGAAGGCTGTTGAGGACATTCTTTAAACAAAAGGGACGATTTTCAAAAGGGACGATTTTCAAAAGGGACGATTTTCAAAAGGGACCTGGCCAGAAGTCTGCAATACACACTAACCTGGTGACAAAATAAAACCAATTAATACACAATTGGTTTACGAGGTTTGTAAAATTACACAGTCAAAAATTGCAACAATAACTTGCATTATGGTGCCCCGTAGATATTTTGTAAGGAAGCTAAATATTTAGCTCTGAACTAAGTATTTAGCTTTAAAGTAAATACTTTGTTTGCTAAGTAAATCTTTAATGGGCTAACCAAATGTTTAGTTAGTTAGTGTTCAATATTTAGTTGGCTATGTAAATATTGAAATATTTCACATTTAAATATTTACTGTGGTAACTATTTAGTTTGAAATTGTAAAATTTAGAAATTAATGAAAAAAAACACAAAAAAAACAATGAAAATGTGATTTTGAAAAATGACACCGGCCCCATTTTTACTCTTATGATAGGGAAAGCCAAATTATTACTCTTATGTTTTGATTGTAATTTTACAAACTGGAGCCCATACAGGTCTCCATCTGGGACAATACATGCCTAACTCTGACCTTTACTTTTCCCATATTTAATGTTTTTGGAGGCAATTTGGGATTTTTGCTGCCAGATACTATATTAATTTAAGTCTACCATGTGCTCTCATAGCTCATGCAAATACTTAATGAATCCAAAAGTCATTTATGTTTCAGAGGAAACATAAATGCTTCCTCTGAGCCCGAGCCATGCCACTATTGACACTTTAATAATCCCTTCTTTGTTCTTTCTCAGTGCAGTATAAACCCAGAGCTCATGGTGATCTTGGAGGCTGCCTAAAGCCCCGTTGCCACCCATGTATGAATGTACTGACAGGGACCCTCCAGTGTTTCCACAGGGAAACTATGGTCTTTTAGAACAACTTCATGTCAAACACACAGCAGCTCTTCCTTATTCTTATTCTATGCTAAAAGCTCCATTACCTACTGCACCCATCTAGGGAGCCCCCCACAGCCCACCAAAGAACTAATCCCCCAAATTTACTTGCTGAATTCAGCTCGTCTTCTTACTTTACCACTACAGCTAAAAGGCTTTAAGAAGCTACTGTTAATGGAGTTTCTTTATCAGTCTCTTGTGAATAATGGACATTACAAATCTTTGAAGTGAAAATGAGTATTTATTGCAGCATTTTGCTAACATGAACAAACAGGGAAACAACGGAGAGGCAGTTATTTTGTTTTCCATCTTCATAACAGCAGCAATATACTTAAGTCAAGGACACTATTGTCATTTCCCCCAAGTACCACTCCATCCCTTTTAAAAGAAATACCTTTTCCAGACACTACATAATTCCGATTGCTGCCACTTTCTTTTTGCTGTTGTTGTGGTTTATTGTTACAGTACAGCTAACAGAGCTTGAAGCCTTTGATAAATGTTTGACTCTAAAAGCCTTTGAGGAAAAGGAGGGAATACGTTCCTGACTGCTGGAAGGCTTTTAATGTGAAATAGTGTAGGGCACTTAGTGCAAAGCAAAGTAAAAGCTAAATTGGTGTTTAAACTCAGAAGAGATTATACCGCCATGCTGAGTTGACTCCACTGGAAATTTGATCAGACACAGATAGAAATTACACATGGAATATAAATGGGAGTCAGAGTTTAAGCATCAGGCATGATATTCAGCCATTTCACATGAATGAATCCAGCAAAACAAACAGACTGTGAAATATACATGACACATATGCATGTAGAGAGCAATGAATCTATGATTGACACTATTTTGTGAATTATGTCATTTTGGATTGTGTGTTTAATTTTTACACACACATCTTTTATGGATACATTTAGCTGCTCTGTCTGGCATTGGTATTGTTGAAGGATCCATTATATAACTGTAAATAAAATTTGATTTAGTACCAACCAAATGATTTGGACAAATGAACGGTTATTCACCACATTCAGCACAACAGATCTTATGTAAGGCACATCAGTGCTTCTTTCCATGAAAAGCCACCCAGGTTCAATACTTGGTCAGCAGCACACTCTTGCTGTCTTCCTGATGAAGGAAACTCATTTCATCCAGCTGCGTCCACATGCTTGCTCAGGAGGAGGAATTGCTACAAAATTGATGACGAAATCATCTGGAATTCCTCACATGTAAAATATCTTAACCAGTTGTAGCATATAACTGGTCATCATATATCTCGTAATATATTCTGAACCAAACTGCCCTTGATAACACCAATTCTAAATTTATAATTTTATCATGAACTGGGTTGAAATTAATTAAGATGACTGAATTGGACTCCTGTATCTGCTTCATCTAAGTATGAAGCGGACATGCTTAAAAATAGATATTTTTTCATTTTTAACCATTTCCATACAGTCACTCATTTATTTAATTACATTTTGTGAAAACAGTTCCACACTTTTTATTTTTTAAGCAAGTTCCTAAAATGCGAGTTGGGGTAACTCTACCCTGCATTCCAGGCCCTTCCTGCTTCCAGCTTTCCTTTCTGCTGATTTGCAGGTTCTGAAAGGTGGGTTAATCAAAGAGTCTGGGAGCGCCTGATCAGTCCAAATCAGTCTTCCTGAGTCTGCTCCTTCCTGCTGGCACCCTGTTGGTTTGGTCCGATTTTGATGTCTGCATTTTATATAATCATATTAACATTCTTCTGGCATTCATCCTTCTACTAAAGCAAGAATTTACTGACACAAATCAATTTGCATGTTTAGATGTAGATGTTTATAATATGTATTCAAAATTTCTTACTTTTGTTAAAATGAAGGCTTAGGAATTTGTTCTGCCATGGATGCAACATTTGCATCAAATGACTGCAGATGTGAATCAGCTAAAAACTTATAACCTGACGTCAAGGTTTTGTCATTGTATATACACTGCTCAAAAAAATAAAGGGAACACTCAAATAACACATCCTAGATCTGAATGAATGAAATAATCTCATTGAATACTTTGTCCTGTACAAAGTTGAAAGTGCTGACAACAAAATCATTGTTGATTGTCAATCAGTGTTGCTTCCTAAGTGGACAGTTTGATTTCACAGAAGTTTGATGTACTTGGAGTTATATTGTGTTGTTTGAGTGTTCCCTTTATTTTTTTGAGCAGTATATTTCTCATCCAGTGACATTTCTTGATGATTTCATTTGGAAATACAGTTTTTTGTGTTTTGTTTTGCAAAACAGTGCAACACTGTGACATTTTAAAGAAGCACACTTCAATCAATCGGGATGAGTTGGTTGGTTCTGCGTTATTTAGAGCTTCAGTTTCTATTTTTAAAGTTCAAAATGTGAAGAGGAAAAGTTATCATTTTACAAAGTCATCCAGATACAAAGTAAACGTCTTTTGACAGAAGAACTACAAGACTGATCTGAATACACTTCCACCCTGGAAATCATGATTTGTCACTTTAACCTATTGTCCTATTGTCATCCATCATTCATTCATTTTCTTACATCCTTGTCCCCAGAGTGGTTGGGGGGGGGGGCTATCTCCAGCTAATGTTCCACCAAGAAATTTTTTCTACTGTAACATTTCACAGCACATGTACATTAGATAATACATGGTCATTAATTTCCTCTTCAATTGAGGTTTTATATATATATCATATTTGAGCATATTTTTTGCAGTGTAATGTTTGGTGGTTGAGCTGGACTTGCCCAGACCAACAAACAAACACAGCAGTGAATAAAGAAAGTGTTTGGTTCAATGAACTTTGGTGAGAAATGTTTGTATCAGTTGGTTAAAACCAACATACTTTGACTGTTCAAGAAATCTCAGCTGTGCTCAGTGTTGACTGCTAGGTTGTAAATGTTGGCACTGACACGCTGAGCTAACATGACAGACATTACAGCCTTTCACTGAAAACATAACGTTGGCCCTATTATGAGAAAAAAAAATCCCAATAGAAGCTTTGACCTGGAAAAGGAAATGAGTTTTTGCAAGTTGAGATGTAAAATATTGCGTCACATCATCATATTCATTCACTTTCATCTGTAATATCTGAATAGATGCTGAACTAGCTTATTTACTGTTTTTGTCGTTTCAGCGTCAGGCCTATTTTTAATCAAACTTGCCATTATGTTTTAAATCAATATGCTTGTTATGAAAGTAATTAAGCATAAGATTGTATGCAAATAGCAGCACAACAAACACAAGAAGGATAATAACTGTTCATACACAATTTCCAGACAATTATTGTGGAAATACAGTATGTCTAATGTGCCAATGCAGGATAGACAATTAAGTTATTAATTTTGCACTGCGTCAATAAAGAAGCACCAAAATGTCTGAACCCCCTGATGGTCTGCGTCTGTCTGTCTGAACTGTCGGCAAAGCGGAGCAGCAGCAGCTGAGGATGACGTTGCTGCTTTCTAACCAGCATTGTTAGAAATACAATGAAAGGTGCAAATAAACAAATAATTCAATTCCTTTTTAAAATAAGAAATGCAAATTTTCTTGCTGAAATTGTATTAGCAGTATTCCTTTAGTGAATGCTTGATAATTTGTAGCAAAGGTTGCATTGGAGATAAAAAGTTCTTCAAACATCAACATGGGAAAATGTTTCTGTTGGACTAACATGAGTATCTGTAACATCAATAACATCATTAATAGTGTTGAGCTGCTCTGTTTATTGTCGGATTGATTGATTGATTGATTGATTGATTGATTGATTGATGATTGATTGATTGATTGATTGATTGATTGATTGATTGATTGATTGATTGATTGATTGATTGATTGATTGATTGATTGATAAATGAACAGAAAAAGGTGGTGAATAGAATTTTATTTACTTTCATTTCTTTCATTTTAATTTGTTACTAAATTTGAACAGGGTTATGGTAAAACTAACACTTGACAAGTTATGGGTTAATGTATTTACAAACCAAGAAAGTTTTCCATCTTAAATACAAAATCTATAGATTTTTTTTTCAGTTTAGATTTCATTACTTCTCTCAGTATGTGGCTCTGTAAGCACATGCCCCTGTTTTGAGTCTGTACATATCAACAGGTTTTTGACTACTAAATTATTTGATGATTATTTCAATGATTGATTCATCACATTCATTACAATTAATCGATTCAGGTGTACAAAAAATGCCTGGATTCACTTCCCTCACTGGGCCACACATAAACACCTGGCAAGCCTGTGAAGGGCTTGCCTAAAAAGACGACCTCTGATCTGCAGGTCTGAAAGCCAACATCTTGACCTCTAATCTCCCTGGAATGACAAGAAGAAGGTGAACCCTGATCCAGGATTCCAGCATTTATCCCTTCGATCTCTGTTCACGCAGAGGGAAAAGGCAGGATGAGGAGAAAGATGGGCATTTTTGAACCCTTCTCCCTGCACACATATGTTTTTCTCAGTCATGGTCGGTGGGCAATTCTCCGCTTTCTGTTTTCTCTTTCTCCCTATCCATCCTTTTGACTCTGGATGCCAAGAAAGACTGAATAAAAAGAGCTGCAGAGGAAAATGTGAGAGAACGAATACTGTCACCAAAGCATGCACTCTGGCAGCAGACATGCTTTATTGTAGTTGCTGCAACTGGAAGAAAATGTAGATTTCAAAGAATGACAGAAAAAACAACATGAGGGTGGAGAAAATAGAGACAATGTTTCAGCTTAGAGAGACTGATAAGAAAGTAGCGAGCCCACTGTCATTAAATGTTAAGCAATAGAGAAATATATTACAGGCAAGAAAGACAATAATGAATTATTATTATTAATTAATTATTATCAATTAATATTTTTTTTTGGAAAATTAATTGAATTTTCCAAAAAATACAATTAAAACATTGTCTTGTCTTGTGCATGTCACTTCATTTCATTACAACCTGGATCTTGAATCTTTCCATGTTTTTATTGTTTACCTTACTATTATTAGTAAAATGTTTATGAGTCAAAACAGACTCATAAACATTAAAAACATTAAAACATTAAAAATGTTTGAAAGCGGTATAATGAGTGGACATGTGTTTGGGCACTTTGGTTATCTTGCAAAAAAAGGGTAAAACAAAAACAAAAAAGAAACAAAAGGGTTTTTATTTTGTGTTACATTTTAAATTAAAAAGTACTTTCAGATCTGATAGCAAAATGACTGTCAAACAATGTGCAAAAACTATGCAGCAAAAGCTTACCTCACCTAAAATACACACCTCCCAGTGTACCTCACCCCACTGGTCTTTGACTGTACAACAAAATATGCTACAGTAGCTCCAAATATTTACATAGCCTCAGCAATGCTCCATTTATATCTGGTCCATGCACACAACAGCAGCGCAGACAATGGCATGCCGAGGGCAACTGGCTGGGGAAAATGCTGATAAGGCACAACGCATTTCTCACTAGGAATAATGAACATGGAGCTACAGGAAGTTCATTCATTCACCCTTTCTCAGGTGTTCTTTGTTTGCATGGTGACAACTTAAGGTTTACACCAGTTGAAGAATGACTGGCCCTGTGGTGAGTGCTGTAGACACAGTGTCTTATAGACATGTAACATAGAGCAACCTTAATTCATGTTAATTACAAAACTACAGCCAGAGAGACCCACAGTCATCTGTCAAAAGAAAGCATTTCATGTTGAAAATATGGAGTTAAAACGCAGAGTAGGCTACATTCAGTACGTTTTGGTTTTGTGAGGTTATCATGACTCGAGTTTACCCATGGCAAGCATGTAGAGCTGTTCATGATGAGGTGAAAATGTTCTATTATTATACTTAGATTGACATAGGGCTCTAAAACACACCTCTGAACAGAAGTAAATCAGGAGTCTGTGGAGCTACAATAACCTGGAATTCATACCAAAGCATTGCAGTTCCACGTGAATGAATTACATGTGAAAAGGAAGGATTTAAAATCATGGCATGTCCACTTTAAGTCAGAGGAAAAACATTTCACAGCAGAGCTTATATATATATATATAGTAACCTTGTGAAAGTTCTTGTACATTTGAAAAGCTCTAAAATGTGAACAAAATGCTTAATAAATTAAAATGATTTGTTTTTGGCCCAAGGGCAAAGACACAAACAATAAAGATTTTGTAAAGCCAGACAGGGAGCTGTGAGCAGCATAACAGGGTTTGTGATCGTATCCAGAGGACTTAAATGAAAGGCGTGTATGTGCACACAAGTGTGTTTGTTTTTTTCAGTCTCAGCTTTGACTAGTAAAATTACAACTAAAAAGGTCCACCAAACAGTAAAACCCCTCTCCCCATACATGTTTTATCTGCTGACTGACCCCAGCGTCCTGCTGTTTGCCTCTACGCCTTCAAAACCCTCCCATCTCCAGCCCTGCCTTGCCCCCTTCTCCGCACACAAATCAAATTACAGTGTCAGCTTCAAAATGACACAAGCTCCCATTCATACATCTTGTTCTACACAAACACAAACGTGTTAATTTGTGTTGCTGCCCCAACAGATTTGCCTGCAGGACACGCTGGTATAGATTACCTCCTTCTGCTGGGCTGACGGCAGCAAGGGAGCGAGAAGGATTTCTGTGTGGGTGTGGATGTGATTAAACTCTTACTCAAGATATCCCAGCATTGTGGTGTGAATACATAACAGCCTGTAATTGATAAGATAAAAAAAAAAGTAGGTGTCAAATGCACAGCAAATGACACATGAATGTCAACAAATAAGAAACCAGAGGCTGGAGCAATCAGTTTGTCTGACAGACAGGCTAATGACTTAAAGATTAAATGTAAAACAGCACTGCAGAATCTACTGTGTTTTTGATTACAGTAGCATAACATACCAGCAAAATAGAAACAGCCAAAACAATGTGTGATACAGAAAGAATCGTATCTTTTTATTTTGAAAACCCAGTTGTCTTCTCTGTTTTCTAAGCTGGCTCAAATCAGCCAGAAGCAGAAGGAAGAGTGAGCCAAGTGTTCTTATTTCAAATGAATCACGTTATCATGTTTTCATATTGAATATTTATGAAATACTTTCTGCTCCTGCCTGTTTTAGTAGTTCATCCTCCAAACATATTTAGAAAGCATCAATAGTGGAAACTTTCTTAGCACTTTCGCAGAAGTTAAAATCTAGCATGTCATATATTGTTCCTGGGTATTCCAGCTTGAGCTGCTTTTCTTTCTAATGTTATCGAAAGTTCTACATAAAAATGTGATTAGGCATTATTTTTAACAATAGTTAGGAGCTATGTTCCACAGAAGTCATGAATTGGTAAATCCATGAACACATGAACCAAGTCCAGTGTTGATTTCAAGGAGAAACCTGAGAGAAGAAGCTTAGAACCTACTGGCTGAAATAAATAACAGCATTTCAGATATATTTAAAAGATTTAAGTCTGTAGCAGAACTGAGCAGTGTCTAGATGTCCAATATTTACAAGATATAATAGAAAGCAGTCGAAGCTGACTTTAACAATGCTCCTGCTTCCCATGACACCAGATTTACTGGAAAAATCTCAAGTCAAGGGCTGTACAAATATTTGATGATTGTGTCCATCTCAGAAGTGTTTAAAGTCTTTACTGAACGATAATGGCCCTTCTTGCTGGACCCCAAACTCCATGAAAACAAAAACTGACAAGACTCTTCCGTGCCATCAGCTGGTGACCTGTGAAATATTATTATGAATCCCTGTGTGTCTGCTCAAAGTGAATTATAGTCGAAGCTTTGAGGGTTATTGTTAGATATTTTTTGGTATTATCATTTTGTTATTACTTTAGTTCATATTCAGTCTAATGTTAATCGGTATTATTGTGATTTTTAGTTTAAAGTGTTCTCTTCCTTATGTGTGTATAAACTGTAAACTGACTTGGAGGTTACGACTGTCTGTTTATCTTCATGTGAGATAGTAAACCTTTGTGGTTCTCAGACCTTAAATTCTGCTCGTGTTTATCTACTCAGTCCTTAGTGATAGTTTGACCTGGAGCTGAACTGGGCTCAGATCGTAGATCAGATATCACACCTGGAACTGAGTTGCTGGTTTGTTTGTGTTAAATGTTTACGACCTCTTTTGTTTCCTGACTGCCCCCTGTGACTGTTTTTCTTTGACAATAAAAACGGAGCTCACGTGAAAGCAGATCAGAACTCTCTGTGAACGGCTTGAAGAAGCTGTTGATGGAGACTTCTCCTTTTGCAAAAGCTTGACCATTTAATTCATATACGTTGTCTGTGGTATTTTTTATGTAGGTTCGAGAAAAATACATCACAGTTATTATTTAATCCTCAACAATCAGAAGCATATTGGGCAAAAAATAATAAAGGGACAAACCACTGATGACCAGAAGACCCCAGTGGTAACACACCAATGTTGTGCATCCTGCTACATCTGCTACAGCCTTTCAAAACAGGGACGTCATGTCAACAATCAAACATGATGGCATTAGTAAAATGTCCTGGGTCTGATTTGTGGCTTCAGGGCTTGGATAACTTGGACTGGGCAAAAAAAGTCTTTTACGGCAATGAAGAAAACAATTATCAGTATCACAAGCACTTGATGGTGGTAGTTGCCTTCAAAGTTAGCACAACCAAGGTTAGCAGTTTAGAGGGCAGTTATGTTTCAGTTGGGCCATATTGTTTTAGATTCAATATTATCTATTTTCTCAGGTTGTCTAATTTTAAAAAGCTTTCACAGATAATAAGTATGACAAACAAAATCAGATTAAATGTACTTCTTTTTACAGCATTACATTTTTACCTTCTTTCTTAGGTTGATTATAACTGCATGTCCTCACTTTTGTTAATAAGAATTCTGTAATTTATAATCACTTAGTTCCATTACAGAAACATCATTTATAAGTTATATACATGTATAACTACACACAAAGGACATGCTAATGAGCAACTTTAACAAGGAACCAAGAAACCTCCTTTTAGGAATGTAAAAAGCATTTCAGCAGGTGTGCAACATCTACTGTGACAGAGATGTACCTGGATAATACAGGATTGTTGAATGTCAGTAGAATGTAATCAAAGAAAGAAAGGAACGAAGGAAGTATTTTCTTTGCGACAATTTCTTTGTTTGATGGCAATAATAGCTTCCAAAGAATGAAAAAAAAAATAGAAAAGGTGTACTGAAGAGACAAAGGCAACAAAGCTCCCTGGATGGCAGGATGGGGAGCTGCTCTGGTGGGATATGCACTGGCAAAGAAACAGAATAAAGTACGAGTGAGTGCTTGTGTGTTTGTTTATGCATACATGAATGAGTTGAGCTCTGATGTGAATGGGTAAGCAGCTTCCTTTCTTAGTGCAGGGACATCATTAGCATAAGAGAGTGCGAAGAGCCCTATAGAGAGTGGGAGACGACAACAGATTGGTGCAAACCACACAGGCCGAGAAAGTGGCTTTTGGGTTATAAGGTAGAGAAATAAAGGCGGTGAAGATTAGAAGACAGACAATGGGGAAATGGGGGGGAAGGGAGAAAACTATATGAAAAAGTGTTTTTGAGAAAAATCTAATTTGTGTATGGGAAATTAGAGATAGCTCAGACATGTTCAGTCCTGTAGAGAGATGATGAAGGCAAGATGAAAGCACAAAGATGGGCAGGATGAAAAAAGGTAATTCACCCATGAAGGGCTGGGGTTGCTTAAGTTCAGGAGTGGGGAGAAGATCAAATTTCATTCCATGTGTTTTGTAAATGGAGCAGTGCATGCATCTGGGCGTTTTCATTCTGGGTAGGCAGGAGCTCTGGCTTTCTGCGAGCAGTATCGTAATTTGGAGATGAAAATCCGCTGCTTTTTTCTCATGAACGCTGCAATTCAGGCAACGTACAGACTTTTGGCAATGGGCTTGGAAAGGCTGGACTGTTTGAATGCAAACCTCAAGAGCAAATTTGCTTTAAGACATAAGTGACATTGAGAGCAATGGTGAAATTTAGAAGTATTTGTTGCATATTTCATAGATAAAAATGAACAATAAAACTGTCTGATCGTGGATGTGTGTCACAGCAATTATCGACCCACAAACACAAATGATCCTCTTGAAATATATACTTAATGTAACATGTAAAGAAGTGTGATTTGTGTCAGTAATTTGCACATGGTCAATCCATTTTAAATTTATTGGTATTGAGAAAATAATAAAACTATCCATCCTGATAATAGGAGCAGTGAGGTTTTAGATATCATTAATTGAAATTTATTGTGACAGCAATGAATGAAAAGTTTTATGACAAGAAATTTATCATGAGAAATGATAAACAATACAATCAGTGTGCAGCGCTCGTGTGAAACTGTTCAATTCCAATGCCGAATAAGAAAACTTAAAGGTTTAAGAAGCAGGGGGAAGATGAAGACGGCGCTCCATGGCTTTTCCTGCTACACTGCAGTAGATTATTGTTAAAGCATCTGTGTCACAGGCACTACTTAAAAAAAATAAAGCAATGATTCAAATAAAAATAATTTTCTACTTTTATTCTTGATTCCAAGCTTTTCATGCTGACTATCAGACAGACTACTTCCTGTTCTCCATCTTAATGCAGACCCATAGGAATGGGCCTTCAACCACATGTAGGTCAGACTATAATGACATGTTACTAAAATGTTGCTCCAAGGTGCCTCTCAAATATATATGTCTTATAAGAGCTGCACGAGCCGGTTAGTGCTTTTAAAGCAACTCATGTGGTTTTGGAGCCACAGAGCATGCCATCGCCTGTCTTACTGCTTCATCATGGCACAAGGAGAAGACACAATGTGCTCTCTTATATGAGCTGACTGAGAAACTGCATGACAGGGTGAGGAGAAGCAAAAAGGGAAGAGGAAGGGGAGAAAAACAATCTGCAAGACTGAGAATTTCCTCAGGTTTTGGTTTAATCTTTCTTAGAAAGAGTTTACTGTATTTGATTTGCATACATATGGTCTGGAAACCTACCTCTTGACTCACAAATCTTCAATATTGATCAGGATGAGGCTGTTCCAAAAGTTTGTTTTTCTTGCTTTAACCATTAAAGAGCTTGCTAATGTGTATGTGGGATCATTGTGCTGGTGGGACGTCCAGTGTAAGTTTCAGTCATCTGGCTGTTGAATTGAGTTCAAGTTAAACAATTTGGTCATAGTCCTGCTGAGTCATTTTGAAACATATGTTTGTTTGATTATGGTTTGGTACTGCTCACCATTCAACAGTATGTAATTCAATTGTGTTTTTCAAACACAATTGAATTACAGCAAATCTGAAGACACTGTTTTCCCAAGACAGTGTCTTGGGAACAGTGTCCATCATTTTCTTGATTTTATGAAGAATCCTTATTTATCATCTCCAGGGGTTCCACAATCGTCACTAGAACAGAACTCTATCTCTGATATTGTTTGTTTGCAGTTTATTCTGAAGCTTCTTCCTGTCCTTCTCCTTGCTGTCTCTAACTTTGACTTTGAGCTGCTTCTGTATACTCCTCAAAAACCCGTAAAGCCTCTTTTTCTTTCTTGTTTAATAGTGCCTGTAGTTCACAGGTGATCCAGGGTTTGTTATTTGGGAAGCATCTCGATGTTCTGGTGAGATGTTTATGTACTCAGTCACACATTCAGTCATGACATGACATATCATCTCCATCTGGCTGGCAGAGAGTAGTCCAATCAGATGCTTCAAAACAACCCTGTAGGCCTGCTTCTACTTCCTTTGACCATTGTCTGACATTCAAATTCAAATATCAAATGTGTCAGTAAATCCCCAAATTAACATTGCATCCATAGTCATAAAAGGTGACTGTAGGTTCACAGGTTGTTGTTGCAGAATTATTTTTCCTCAATAAATTCCTACAAAATCACCAACAAACTGGTATTTGTGTGCTAGTTTTTTTTTTTTTTTTTTTTTTTTAATAAAATTTTTGGTGGTGGCCTAGTCTGACGGTGGAACCAGAAATTGCAATTTCAGTTTTTCAGAATGTGGAAGCTAACTAACACCTCACCATTCACTACACAAAGGATCCAAGTGAAAAAGAATATTGCCCAAAGCAAACAGAGCAAAAGATGGCCATTTTACATGAAATTCTTTTCTGCAGTCATGTTCAACTCTCCCTTTCTGTCAGTGTTTCCACCGTAATGAGGCCCCGGCCACCCAGGAAGCAATGTCGCTGCGCGGCTGCCCGTCGCCTCCAGTCATAAACAGACTGGCTGGAAATGTCAGCCTGCCTCTTGCACTATCTCAGCTCTGCATATGCAGACACAGACACACACGACTCCACCTGAAAGGTAGCGACACACACACACCATGCTGCACAGCCCTGCAAGATCACAACCTTCTCTCCATCCTACTGCTGCTGGAGGCATATGCATACATACTCCAACGTACACTTAAAACTCATGTCCAGCATCTACTATCTCACCCTTCTAAGCCCACTTACACAGTAAATACCTGCTGCACACATCACTCCAAAAGCCACCTGATTGGTGGCTGGAGAAAAGGTTATTTGCCCAGATGGAGCACTTTGCTCTTTTCTCTTTTCTTCTTTTTGTCAATTTGGGGAAGGCTGAGTAAAGGTTAGCAATGCTGAGGCACTCCTTCGTCCTCGTTTTGTCATTCTTTGGCCTTTTCTGTCTCTGACTTCACTGATGGTCCTCCGAAGTTGTTCTCATCACCTATCTACGATGGCAGTTTGGTAAAAGACAAGCTTGTCCTAATATCGGAGCTGTGACATCAGATTCACCAGCAGATTAAATCAAGATTTTACAGATATCCTGTCTTATTTAAAAAAGCCTACGTTTGATTCCACAAAACTAGTAGCACATAAGTTACCATGGTGATTTATCATAACAACTCAAACAGGAGGTCAAATTGATTATTTTTTGTTTTTATTTATATCCTAAAGAAATGAGCAAAATTGCTTACAGCTCAGAGCAAAACTAGACATTATTACAATAGATAGAACAAGATGTTATACTGAAATGGAATAAATTCCTCTTTATTCCAAAAAAAAAACATGCTCTTATTTTGTAATCATACAATTTCAATGAACTTTTCATTTTTATTTTTCATTCATTAAGTTAGTTATCTGGCTAAGATAATGAATCTGCAGACTGATACCTTTGACAGCAGTTATCCCCCCAAACTTTAAAACGAGTCTGCATCTTTTTTTTACCTCACATACAGACGAGGAGCATCAGATCGTGCTGAATAACAGCCTCTGTGGCTTAGACTGTGGATTATTATCAGATACAAGAAAGCTTAATCGTCAGGGCTTACAGTCTATTTCTTTAGTTACAGAAGATTAGCACTCTTAAATCAGTGTTTATGGAGAAAACATTTCATGAATTTGTTGAGCTGGCTGATACATATGTCAGAGACAAACTAAACAGGTTGCATAATAGCATGTGGACAGCTGGTCAGACTGGAATGATTTCACTGAAATGGTTATATTTATGTGAATAAAAATCTGATGGAGGATTATTTGCATACATATAGGAGAGAGTGGGATGAGATAGACCAGCGGGTATGTGGACCCACCTCCTGTATCTAAGCAACGGTATACATTTGCTGTCTTGTGATCATAAAATCACAAGACAGCGATTTTATGGGTTAGCAAATGGACAGCAAATGGAAAATACCTTCCATTTGCTGTCCCTGTAAATGGAAGAAGCATGTTAGTAGGTGTTATTTGAATATCAAAGTAAGTTTTATACCTCTCAGCTATAACAGCTGCTACATGAAAATTAATTTAAATCATGTACATTATTTACCTTGAGTCACTCAAATTGCAACGCTGTCATTTTTTCCAAAGAGGAAACGTTGAAAAAGTTAGTCTTTAAAGATCAGCTCTTCAGTTCCCAAACCCAGAGAGAGAAAAACTCAGAAAGGTGCACATGGATTCAGTACAACTCCACAGAATCTGTGCACAGGATGAAAAGCTCATGTGGGGTCCACTCGACTCCTCTTAGACCTACGGGGGGGGTCATTTTTCGCTAGATTCACTGCATGGCCACATTTAGTTAACAGAAAGAGCGGAAAATAAACAAAAGTAAACTGATCATTTCGACTAATAGAATATACAAGAATCCACCCTCAAAGATGCAAAAACATGTGGACTATGTGCAAGATGTTTTGACACAACAGACCATTTTTATTTTTTTTCCACATTTTTGTTAATAAATAGCAAAAGGGGAAATCTCAAGTTATGCATAAGGTGTAAAAACTAGAGGAAAACTAATGATTAAAGATAAAAATAAAAATACAATCCAGTTGGACTTTCTCAAACAGCAAGATTAGCTTTCCACACTAGGAATGTCTCCAGGCACCATTAATTCTAAAATTGAGAATAAATTTGCTTAGAATTTGTCCTGTGTTCTCGTCATGTCATCACGTATTTGCAGTTTTCTCCTATTTTATCAGTTGTTGTTAGAACCATCTGACTTACTTCACTGCATCCTTTGTGTAATGTACAAGTGAAAACAATTTCAGCATCACGTCCAAGGTTTCAGGATGCCTGACAGAACAGCAGCAACACAATGCTAACCTCCAGTTTAAAGCAGCAGTTGGAGCCTGATGACAGGAGACATGTGAGCCTAAAGACACAATCCCAGACAGCAGATAGTTTTATCTGGAGAGAGAGAAGAGGATCGCTGGCCCTGCCAGGTTCCTCACACAGTCTGTTCATATTCATGGTGTCCAGCAGAGACTTTAGTCTTGGCTGTCCTTTCATCAGCTTTTCAACTCAGTAGAAGTTTCAACTGAACTGACTGAAAAAAAACTCAACTTACTTTGTTTGCATAGTTCCTTTCCAATACAAGTTTATCTATGAGGACTTTAAAGAAGAGAGGGAAAAAAAGAAAGATAGAAAAAGATCCAAAAATCTTCTTCAAATGTCAGCTGATGCAAAGAAAAATTATTTTTGGATCCACAGAATGAAGAGAGAGGAGGGCTTTATCTTTGATTTGGGTTGGCCTGTCAGGTCTCCACTGTCTCTGTGGGCGTCTGCTGGAGGATTTCGTCAGATCAAAAACTATTTGTCTCAGGAGACAACAGCAGATTTTTTGTCAAGAGAACAGAGACTGGGCACACTAGTTGTGTTAGATTGCTGTCTGTTTGCCTCAAACTCTTTATCTTTACACTGTCTTCCAACATTTTCATCTTTCGAAGGGTAAACCCGTCTAAACATAAACCCCTAAGAAGAAAAAAGGGCATGGACAGGAAATATGCACCTTATATGAAAAAAATAAAAGTTCAAAACATAAAAGCTTGATTTGTTCAAAAGATCATAAAAAGGACATATAAAGGAGATGCTTCTGTCTAGTCGTGCTATTTTTTTGTTCTGTGCCGCCCACACACATATTTACTCCCCAAAACTCCAGCCGTCATACTGGAGTATGACGGCTGGACAGAAAAGTCAAAAGCTTTTCTGTCGTGTCCTGAAGATGTCCATATCAGCTTTATTTATCGATCTGTTCCTCCCCATCACAACACTCGGTGACTCATAATCCACTTCATTATTCCACCTACAACATGCGCACTCTTGCAGGCACAATGAGGTGAACAAATATGCAGTGCAAGTACCCATGCAGTACCACAGTGCAAATAATTTTTCAATTAAATCTCCGAACTCCCACAAACCTACCCACCATGCAGTGCATTCGCAAACCGGGGGTCTCGTTTGACAAAGTGTGCACAGACCAGGCCAAAAACAGCACATGCACCACCTACATCCATGCTGGGATAAATTTCTCTCTCTCTCACACACACACACGCATGTGCGCACACCTTTATGCAGAGAACACAGATCGATCTCACCCTTTTCTGCACATGCAGACTATTATTAGGTTCTGCTAGCTTAAATAAAAGGAGTGCAATCCTGCAGCCTTTGGAACTTCCTAACAGATCAGTCTGAAGTCTGATGGAAGTCAAAAGCTAAACCTGAAGAAACACTGATATCTTCAAAATGTCACATTAGGAACTCGTAACAGACTTTCTCATGTTTTTTGCTGCAGTGCACCAGTAATGTGCCTCAGGGTAAATAAGTGGGCCATGGGAGGAAATGTGGGTGTGAGCCTCACAAGAGCTGTGATAATAAAAAGACACATCTGTCAGAGTTGATCTCATAAAACACACCTAGAGTAAACGTCAGGCTCAGACTCTGATCTCTATTACAACATGCTGTTTGGAAAACAGAAGAGGATGAAAATGGGCCTGACACGTTGACTTTAATCATTTCCCACATAGCAGTTTTGGCTTTTTTTTTTTTTTTCCCAATTCAAACCAAAAATGAGATGAAACTTTCTTCTTTCTTCTTCTGTTGTTTATTTGCAAAGGGACAAGAGTCAGCAAGTACAGAACTCTACCACATTTAAAGCTAACCAGTAATAATGAATTTGAACAAAGTAAGACAGTAAGCAGCATCGCAAGATAAAACTCAGGTCAATTCCTCCCGATGCATGTGATGCTCCGCTGCCAGACCTCAGCTCCTCTTGTCATGGGCATTTGATTTTCTATGTTTTGCACCTCAAAACTTCCATATGCACATATATGATGCATCCAAGCATTTGCATTACACCACTGATACTGACACACACATTTCATTGTAGTTTTTGTCAATCTGCTGACAGGAAAAAGCCGTAGTGATAGCAAAGAGCAAAGGGGGTTCGGAGAGGGGTTGAGAAGAGCCACACCAGATTGTAACTGACAAATGGTAAGACCCACCTCTGGGCTCAGATTGCTTAATTCCTGTTAGCACTGGGAGCATTGGGAGAAGGCTCAAGGGCCATCATAGAACCATCTGGTTGCTAATCATAATTATGAGACAGGTCTTTTTAAAAAAGACCTGTCTCATAATTCAGACCTCCAGCTCTAAAAGGAACCACAACGCCACTGCACATATCTTAGTTGTCTACCTCTCTCCCAATACATTTTAATTGAATGGCTGAATCACCTCCCAAGTGCAGTCAAGTTCTCCAGAGTCCTGCCAATGACCTCATTATATGACTCAATTCAAGTTGCATCTGCCTTTACAAGACACAACCCTTCAAGCACTACTTTAATTTTGACATAATTTGCATTTTCTAAGGACATTTTGTTATATACAGTATATTAATACCTGGTTCTCTACTGTCTGTTTTATTTTGTTCATGTATGTTTCTTGCTTTCAAATAATGTTGCTGCAGGTAAAAAGAGAAAGAACATGAGGAGAGGAAAAGGAAATGCTGTGTACTGTCTTCTCCAACTTCAAAATAATAGCATGAATATAAGCATCTTACTACTTGAAGAATTCTTAATAGTTGATAACAAAAATTTCAACACAGATGTTGAACTTAATTCCACCGAAACTTTACAGAACAGCCAAGTAAAGTAGTACTTAGAGTTAACTAAGTGGGAAATGTTACCAAAAGCTCAAATCAAAATACTGGCTTTGCTATTAGCACTTTAGCAAATTCCACTGCTGAAACCATGAGAATATCATAGCTTAGTGGGTCAAATGGTTTTTCAGGTTTCAAAAGACAACTTCAGTGAGTTTGCCTTGATCTCATGATCAAGGAAACGAGGATCAAGTTGGCCTTGATTCTATTCAATAAAGAAGCCACTTTTTTAACAGCTATAACTTCTTAAAATAAATTCTTAAAAAGAAAAAAAGGTGTATATTAATACTTCACTCAATCGAGTTTTTTGGAAAATAACTGCAGCTGAAATGAATCATGTCTTGGCTTTTAATCATGTTATTATTTTGGGGAATTTGTTGCCAGCTTTATAATTGACTTATTATTTTATTTATTTTTTTATTATTTTATTTTATCATGTGAGAAATTAACTGACAGTTGATGTAAAGCACTATAATCAGCTGAGGTTGTTGTAAATGTGTTATAAAATCAAACTTTAACTTGACTTAAATGTGTGGGCTACACTTTCTCATATTCTTTGGAAAATACAGATAAAATACTTAACAGCCATAAATCAGTGAGTTGATGGTTTAACAAGATGGCTGATTATATATTATCTATAAAGGGCCACGTTGTTTTTAAATAGTGTCATTTAGAAACATCTATATTAGAACAACTCATATTTTCTCTGATATGAAAACACCTTGAAGATCTAAAATATTGTGACAATATGTAATGATAGTGTGACAAAAAAGCAACGACAAAAGGAGTATGTAAGGCAGCAAATACTTTTGAAAAGCAAAGTACTTTTCTTGTGAGAAGGATTTGAAGGAACAACACTATCTACTGCTTTCTTCATTTTACTAAACATCTTAGAAAAGTTTGTAAAGTCTACAACAATCTGTTGTATGTTGGGAAATCAGAGAAGTTAGCTCTTCATCAGTTTTTCTCTTTATCCTCCACAAAATTAACTCTGAATACAATTTTATTAAGTTAGACAGCTTTTCTGAAAACTTTGCTCAAAGCTTTATTTTTTAATAAATCAAATAAAAGCTGTTTTTGTTCAATGTTGATGAGTTTCTCAAGCATCAAACACTTTGTCCTTTGCTGCAAAATGACAGAAGCAAAGCCATATTCACATATTAATTAAGCATGGCCTCTATCATTGTCACACGTCAACAGAGGCATCTTTTATTCATCTGCTGTATGGCTGGCAAGTCTGTAAACAGATGTGCACATCCAGACTTGGCACATAAACAGGCTTGTTGGGGAATTGGATTTGCTGAACACTTTATACACACAGACCACATTTGCACATAAATATTCACAGTGCCACTGCACATTATTTTGGGTTCATATTTGAACATTTTCTGTCTGCTGTGGAGAAAATTAGCTCCCTATAAGAGAAAGAAAAGCAGAATCTGAGGTGCAGAGCAGGTAAGCTGAATATAATGGCTGCACAAAGGGACAAGAAAGAGTCAGTGGCCCTTGTGCCTGCAAGATGAATGAGGCTCTTGGCCCCTCTGTAACTTCATGGCAGGGATTTTCTTGCTGAGCTCATGATGCAACGTTACGACGCAGGCGGAGATCAGGCACCAAGCGTTCTCAATCCAGCTTTTAGCCGATAGGATCTTGTTCCTGCCTGCCACTTTCCTACATCCCATTAAGCTGCCTTTGATTTTTTTAGTCCCCTCACCTCAAGTAGGTGACAATTAAACCTCCTGATTCCTGCTGATAGCCCAACTCCCTTCTGCACCTGACACACAGGTGTCAGGGAACCTTCGGTGCCAGGTGTTGCCATGGTTACACTATCACTTGCTCATGTAATCCTCTTGCCTTTACAAGGAATATATTATCTGAGTTTTCCAGGTGATTGGTGGATTTATCCTCCAGTTTTGCAAGCCTGCCTGTGCTGACTCCATCAGTATGTTTTGATTAGTTTTATATTGTAAGTGTAATTACTGACACCTAGTGGCTATCATTTGTTTAGTTAATTTGGTCAGTTAAGCAGAACTCGTCCAGTAGTACACGTGGTGTTACCGACTGCTCAGACACGTTTGTCCCTTGGACACCATTTGTCTGTAAGTTCATCTTATTTTTCATTATAACAATATTGTGTTATATTTTATAAGAGGTTTGGCGCTGTGTTGTGAACTGGTTAGGAGTCATTTGCTTGCTGTGGTCTGGTTGTTTTCTGTATCTTGTCCGTGATTGATGTGAACTTTTGTGTTTTGTTACAGTTTTACAAAAAAGATGCAGAAAAGGAAAAGAGGAAGAAAAATAAAACAAAGCAGAGTTGCAAAATAAAACAAGGACTGGATTATTTTCGACTCAACGACCTTTTAAGTGTAAGCTAGCTGTCTAGCTTTGTACCAGTTACACATCGTGAGGGCAGCATACTGCCTCTTTCAACATCCTGTTGTGTGGGCCCAGATTATTGCCTGGAAGATTCTAAACTCCTGAATTCATGTTCATAAGTGATTCCAAGGCTGAAAAGTTTCACTTCAAGCTTTGTGCATCTGTAAAATAAATCTGCCAGTTAATTTCAAGTGCCGTGTATTTAAAAGAAAAACAAATTTGTGCGTTCAGGGGGAAAAAAAAATCACATTTCAAGTATTTGAAGACACTCAGAAAACAGAAGCAGAAAGTGATTGTGAACTCATTGTGAATTCAGGACATGTCAGTCTTACCTCACGTTAAACATCGAACTAACCAATCAGAAAGCAGGAGGTTTTGTTGGTGCAAATACTCAAAGTTGAAGTAGATTTGAACAATGTATGACAATAAGCATCCGGCTGCACCTATTGTCTTATGACAAATGAAATTGATATGAAATTTTGGTCTAGGGAAGCTAAGCTTAACTGATCTCTCACTAATTTTATTTTCATTCTAGTTCTTGCATTACATTTAAAATGCAGAGAGATTTTTTCTGTCCCTCTAATAAATTAGAGAGTGATAACATACAGTACTTGATTTTTTGACTTTCATGTTTAGTTGGAGTAAATAAATCAAAATTAAGTTGGCAGTCTAGCAAGGCGGGTAATATAAAATAAGTGAAATCAGGGCACTACACTAGTGGGAGAAGGTAAATGAAGCTTTAAATATTACGATCATATTTAAAGTATAAAATATTGTAAATGTATAAGGAAGAAATATATATAATAAATTAAATTATTTTATTCAATATCTATATACATTTGTCAGATGGAAACCATTCATTTGCAGGCATGAGTGCTGGTCTGGAATTTGCAATTCATGTAAAGCATCAGGGTCGATGGGAGATAGATGGATAGATATGAGTTTTAGATTTTGTGGATAGATGTGTGAATCATGTTTTTTGTTAGTTTTTTCTGATGCACAAATTTCTTTCAATCTTAAATTTACGTGACAGATTCTTTTTAGAGTGTCCACACTGGATCTAGATATATGTTGCAAACACTTGATGAATTCATACAATTAACTAAATGTTGTTGACCTAACAATAAATCCATGGAATTCCCCATCATTGATTTATAGTTTGTTTGTTTTTTTTCTTTAAAACAAACAGCTACCAAACACACAAGCGCATCACCATCCTGTTATTAGGAGCTATTTAAGTTCAGGTCCAGTGAAATGATTGGTCTTAAATGACTGGATCTCTGAGGCCTGGAGCCTGTTAAGATGAATTCTCCTGTGATCCCGCTCTATTGAATCTCATGAGAGACCAGCTGCTTCTCAGGGTAATATGGGGGCTTATTTATAGCCTCTTCAGGTAGGCTGCTGTGCGGTGAGGCAGATTCACCAAAATGAAAAGGAAAATCCCATTGCACCACTCAGGAGTATTTTCTGGGCTCAGACACCTGGTATGAAATAATAAAACCTTATTGATGGGCTGCAGTCTGCAAAGATCCAGCCACATATTGTTGGTGGCGCACACTGACTAGATGATATCTGATTTTAATTCAAGGCCAATATTGGAAATTCCATATATCAGCCCAAGCCCAAACACAAGGCCACAGAATTGGGCAGGGTGGGGGACACTCACAGTCACACACAGATGGATGACAGATTCTGTTGTTTGGTCTCAAAAAGAAGGAGAGAGACTCCACATGGAACTGTCACTGCAAACGTAGTCAGAGATGAGAAGTCGCTGCTGGACTCTCCGTGCATGCTGGGAAAGAAAGATTAGAGTACAGAGAAAAGGGGAGAGTGTGGAGGCCACTGTGACTGAAGCTTCAGAGCACAGGATAGGAAAAGGGAGAGGGAGAAAGATGGAAAAGAAGAGAAAGATGGAGGGAAACGTACGAGAGCAGAGGAGGCAATGTGGTGTCTTTGGGGAGTTGCTGTCAAACCTCTCTAGGAATGTGCGGAGAAACAAGTTCACACACAAACAGCCACGTACACCCACAAAGACGGAGACAGCAGGTCCAGGCAGAGTGACGTCTATTGAAGCCTTTGCACAAACATCACTAAGCAATACTCCCATAAAGCTTTGCCTCAGTTCAGACATCATCTTATCGAAAAGTAAACACCAAAAATTCACTGCATTGATGGAAAAAGAAGGTTCAATATCAAAGAAGAAGAATATCCATGAATCTGAAACTGCCAAAAATATGAGCACACATCCATCCAGGTGCTGAGTACAGGAGACGACCTGAAAAAAAAAAAAAAAAAAAAAAAAAAAAAGATGCTTTTTACTGGCTGCAAAACTCTGTTGAAGATATTACAAGCTTCTCATAGCTGTGGACTCAAGCCAGCGTTGATTCACATCAGCATATTCATTTGTTCATCTTCACTTAGTTGCCTTCATACTCACATTTTCACATGTAATTTAGGAATGTTCAAAACATAAATGGCTGCAGTAGCTTCCTTCACACAATATCTAAGAAAGAGCCAAAAGCAAATGTGTTTGTTAGAGAAGAGTTGGCTTGAAGCTGACAATAAGCTTCAACTTTATAGTGGGAATGTTGAGTAAACCCGAGCAAGGGTCCTGGTCAGTTAACAATCAACAAGTAAGTATTGAAAGTAGGCCAGGGCTTTTTGTGTAATCAGAAGTTTTCCACAGAGAGCCAATGCGGCGATGATCATAAGGCACAGATGTGATACCTTTTTGTGCTGCTAGTGAAAACACTTTCTGTGATATTCTGGAGCAACAAAAGGACTTTATTGGAACTATTAACACATGCAGCTAAAAGTGCTTTGTGGTACTCAAAGGGATAGGCATTGAAAGCTTGAGGCAGGTTTTCCACATCAGTTTGACTCAAATGTATGATGAAAGTGAACCACACCAGATGAAAATGTTTCAAATGTTGCTATCTGGTGTGAAAACAACTTAATGACAAAAACATTCACAATGAGTCCTTCATGTTCATGACGTGTTAATAAGTCAGTCTTCAAATAAAGTGTTACCATAAAATTAACTGGTCAATATCAACTGTAGGCAAATTTTCTCTTGTGACTTGGACTCAATGCCAATCAGCACTGCAATCCACAAAGCTGTCTACACTACAGCAATTAATACTGTCTGTGTACTTTGTTTTGATTTGTTTGAATGTCTCATTATTGTTGTTATTTTTGCCGAGTGACCGTCTGATTGGATCAAATCCTCCCCCTAACTGGGTAATTTAATCTGACAGTATTTTGATTATCTGAATGAACTACATTCAGTTGAATTTAGACCAAATTGGATTCTATTTCATGTGGTATAAATTGGGCCTTTTCATTAAAAGTGCAGTTTAAATTATTGTCATGGTGAATTGGCCTTGTTTTGTTATTGCTTAACTAAAATAAGAGTGATGCTAAAAATGTACCTAATAGTTCTACAACTACCACAGAGACCATTAATATTGATGCCACAGCTGACACAGTCATAAGTCATAAACAACGTATTGCTGTTTTTTTGGCTGCATTAGTTTATTCAAAATACATTTTCCTGGGTAGAGTTATGTTTACTGTTTATGCTTCTGAGGCTGAAGATGAAAGCCAATGTGCAGAAAATCACAGTGGTGTTGTGGCCAGCTTTTAGAAACAAATTAACACACAATTACATGACAGACACACAGTCATACGGAGGCAGCTGTTAGCAGTGAGGGCAGTGATTAGCCTACCACACAGCTTGCCTTTCATAGGCCGTGAATGACAGACAGTGTTGTTTGGATGTGTGCGTTTTGGGCCGTGTGTTTGCATGTGTGTGGTTGACAGCAGAACCAACAAACCACCATAAAGGCACGGTTTCAATAACACATTTTCCTGAAAAAGCACACATGGGGCTCCTCAACAACCTGCAGCATGCCTCTCTGTGCAAAAAGGGTGTGTGAGAGAGTGTGTATGTGTGTGAGATGGTTATAGGCATTGAGGGGGCCATAACAGTCTCAGAGCCTCGACACCATGAGTAAACCGTCTACAAGTGTAGCCAAACAAGCATGGTTGCACACAAACGTACACGCATACACACAGAGTGTGGATATACGACCCGAGGCTTGGGTATGAGGAGCTGGCCTGTGTGATGTATAAGCCAAGGCCCCAGTCATAGATCTAATAAATACAATGAACTGGACCTTGAGGCGCATGCAGACACTTTTCCTAGCTAAGGCAGAGCTGACAAGAGCTGTTGATTTTCCTCTCTGCCCTAAAACACACATGCATGCAGACACAAACAGCCCCAGTTTGAACATTTCCACAGTACGTCGGTCATTTGACACGCCGACATGGTGTAACTGACTGTAACCGGTGTAACAACCGGTTGTTCTTCAGCTCGCTGCAGCGTCATCGAGTCGTCTTGCTCCAGGCGAGCCATCTGCTGGAGCTGACATGTGATAACCAGGCACATAATCCACTCTTGAGTCACTCACAACACTTTGAACAGCACATTTCAGATGGTAAGGCAGTTGGTGAAAGGCACTGCATGGAAGCCCCTGGTTATTCCAGCGTTACTTGAGAATATGGATGATGTAATTAATTAGCGGCTGGAATGTTTGCCCACTCGCTATTCTTTCTTAAACTTTTGTCCTCAAACTGCATTTTCAGCTGAACAGAAAGCCAAGCCACTTCTTTCCACCTATCCCTTTCATTTTATTTCTTTTGTACTCTCCTCACCTAATTTAAATTTGTACATTCTTTGATTTGCAGCTTGGCAGAAGGCACTCTTCACTTAATGATGCACTGGGTCATGCAATTAAAAGAGTCTTTGGATGCCTCTTATTGTTAACGCTGGCCACACATCTGGGCTTGGACTAAGAAAGTATGTGTGTGTTGTTTGGAAACGGGATGCATAGAGTTTTTCTTTTTTTTTCAAAGTACAGCTAAGTGATAAGATTGCAGCTTAATTTTCCATGACACTCAACCCAGAGGTATCTTTCACACATTAACACAAAGCAACAGACCAATGCAAACAATTTCATAGTTGCAAATGTGTGAGTTTCTGTATCTCAGATTAGCCTGGTCATTGTCTTCCTATGCAGTTCCACTGTACTGCCATAGTCCTTCAGTGTTAAAGATGGAAATTCAATTTTACATTGAATTTGCCCAATTCAATTTGAGATCAAATTGGACAAATCTCAGAATGCATTTCATCCTGGCCAATCAACCAAAGAGAAGGATTACTTGTGAACGATGACATTGACTTTCTATACTGTTTTAGAATTGCAGTGTGACTAGTTTAACTATGGCAGTGGAAATTCACAAAGATGTTCAGTGTTGGCAATATTAAGCAATCGATATTTGGAAGCATGGCCAATGTAAAGAACTGGAGTTTGAGACCACTGGTCCAGAACCTCTGTATGAAGCATTGTGTAGGACAAGAGGCAGATTTTTTTTCACCAGAATAATCCGAGAAAGCTAGTATGTGATACTTGCTATGAGATAATAATCTTCTAACAATTTAGAACTCAGACTGATGAATGTATGGTCATAAAGAAATAAATATATTATCAATCCACTACCAAACCAAAATCAATTAAATGTCTATTTCAATCAAATTCAAATTCAAAAACAGTCCATTGACCCCAAAGGGACATAAGATGTCATGGGCTGATTACTGATGTTTTCTCATACTGGAACAGTGCAGGATGTCTTCCAACACAACACAATCTTCTCCTGGGTCATGCTAAGGTTGAAGAGGTTGTGCAGAATCATAGGAATGCTCCCTGCAGGCCAACAGAAGTCTTTGAATGACACCATCTGGACCTGCACACTTGTTCCAGTTCATACCCCCCGACTGCCTCTTCATCTGACTTCCAGATACAGGCAGACAGGCAGGAGAGAGGGAGGAAAAGGAAGTTGCAGCATCTCCTGATTAGGTCGTCGACAAAGATGCCGAAGCAGCAAGGCCAATAGCAGAGGTGGAAGATAGGAGATGTGAGGTGTGAAAGGAAAGCTGTGGGCCAAAGGAAGAGAGGTGGGGGTTGGGTGGACAGCAGAGGAGGATGCTGAACTTTTTCCTGACAAGTAGACTGTTCTCATTTAATACTCCCAATAGCCAGCCATAAACTACTCAATATAATAAACACATCCTGCTGGTTTCTGATCTGGAATAAGATTAAGTTAAGTTTGATGTTATAGTTAGATCCAGTTCCTCAGTTTGGTAGTACATAAAATGTTTCATGTTGGCAAAGGTTGAACATTTTTCAACTTTCTTGTGTCATGTCACTAACTTGCTTGTGTATATCTAAGTGTACAAGCTGGAAACTTTTACATGCAGGAATTTCATTGGTCGACTGGCTGGAGGAGAGCAAGCAACTGTTGCCTCATTCATACTGAATGCAGAGGAAACAATGTCGCCCCCTGTGTGTCTCTTTACACTCAGAAGAAATGGATGTAAAGAGTGATAAATATATCACCATGCTGATGGTTATATGTTGTTCTAGCTATGAGTGCTTCTTTCAGTATGGTTATTGTATGGAAATGTCATGTGGCTCATCTCCACACAACATTGTGGATTGTGCATTGTGCGATTCTGCAGGATTTGTACCACCCCTGCGATGCATGCGTCACAGAACACTTTTTAGAATGTCCTGGCAGAGATTCTTGTCTGGACTGTGGAAAAGAACAGCTGTTAAACCAAACCACCACGTTCTGCTCCTACCTGCTGAATATGTAGTCGTCACGCTTGCGGTTGCCTGCATGTCTGCTTTTTGATTTTGGGAATGAGACAGCCATACTGAATCTGATTAATTAAAATACACACCACCACTAACTGCTCAACACTCAGATTATTTTTTTTAACTGAACAAATTAATTAAAGTTTTGAACATTACTTTTATTACCATGAGGATCAATCACCCATTTTACCAGTGTGTGATGGCTTTAACAGCTTTAATACATTATTGAAGCAAATATTGTTGCTTTACAGAAAAGGTCTGGTTTTGCTGAATCACCACCTGTCTCCAAAAATCACAAGTACATGCAAACCCACAAGTACATCACCTTGATTTTATTGGCTCTGCATAAAAACAACAACAACAAAAAAACAAACAAAATTATTTCCTTCAAAAGACATGTCAAACTGTCCTGGAAGAAGGAAATTTTACTTAAATGGATTAGAGGGTCATTTGAATTTATCTTCTGTAAAGCAGATGTTTTGCATGCATTCCTGTCACAGAGGGATACAGTTGGAAGTCTGTGCAGGATTTGTACCACCCCTGCGATGCATGCTTCACAGAACACTTTTTTCTGTCCCTTAATCTGTTTATCAAGTGTTCAAAACCACACATATACACACAGGAGCACACACACATGCCAGAGGACAGGACGCATCAACCATCCTGCTGATCTCATGCAAAACCAATCCTACTGATGGACATAATCCCTTTTAGACAGAGGGTAGGGGGAAGGAAAAGATGTAAAAGGACTCAACCTGACCAGAAAGTACAACTACTGAAGCTGTTTCTGAAGGAATACCACATCCAGGACATTAAATGACAGCCATAATGAAAAATGAATGGAAGACGTGTTATTGGACTGAAAATCACTTGAGTAAGCACAAACGTGGAGGATGGCCAGGAGAGATGGAGCATGTGCAGAATGGTCATGTTTGCATCAATGTCACAAAGGGAATAACATGGTGTTTGTTTATATCTATACAGCTAGTAAAAGGGATTAGCCTTGATCATGTTAATTTCTCATCATTGTTTTTTTTTTTTTTCTGATGTTTTAAAAGATAAACAATAAACTTGGATAATCAGGTGGATCCATTTAAAAAACATATTATATCCTCTTTCATAATGTAACTGGGGATGGGACTTTAATGCATTGATTGCGTAGATTTTAACTTGTTAAAAATTCTAATGCCATTAATTCCTAGTTTTTTTTCATTTATCTATATACAAAAGTCCCAATCTGGAGTCTTTGCATTCACATGTTTCCAGTAAACCTGTAATTGTGACACCCATGCAAAATTTTGAAACATCAGGATGACTAAGTTGTATCTTTTGGCCACTTGGGGTTAAATTTTGCTTGTCAACCAATGTGGACGCTATAAAAGAAAGTTGTGCATGTGGGAGAGAGCCTATCACTGAAGCTATCCAAGCCAAGCATCTCAATGCTAAACATGTGGAAGGAGCACAGGCGTTAATCTGATGAAGTCATGATGAAAAACAAAACCAAAATTACGTGACTAAATGTTACAAAACTACTATTTACTTTGAAACATTGAAATATTGACTTGACCCAGAAGAAAAGCTGTGATGGGTTTGAGATTTTCATGGTTTGGTGAAATGACAACTAGCTAAAAGTATCAAGGCCAGCTGCTTCTTCTGGCCTGTTAAAGGGTTTGTGGTGATGAGATCAAAAGGTTACCTGTAGTGTCCACATTGTTGTGTTCCTCAGACATCAGATCTCTAACTTCATTATGTTCCACAAATGATAATGCCGACTGAGTCAAAAGCAGAAATTTTGGTGGTCACTCTCAGACCACCTAATCAGACCACCTTTCAGCAGGTAACAGTACAAACTTCATTGTACCCTGTGTACAGTTTGTGTGTGTGTTGGTGTGTGTGCCTCCAGATAATAGGTGAATTGGATGGCTGCTGTGGTGAAACAAAGACACCAATATTTGTAATAACTGACATTCCTGCCTGCTCCCCTGCAGACTCCAGGCAGTGGTCTGAGAGTGTATACTGCGTGGGCGGATGTGGCGAGCGCGCTGGGAGGTGTAGAAAGTTTGCTTTCTGCTGTAAAAGACAATACAGGGACTTCTAGACATTGTTCAGGTGATGCATGGTTCTAATGTAACCATCTGATGAAACAAAAGGTGGAAGTGTGGTGACATAAACCTGAATGTGCAAATTCTCAACTATGTACTGTTGGATGTGAGGTTTGCTGGGAGGCCTGAGCTCGACCACCCAAACAGAGAGCATCTGGCAACACAAAAACAAGAAGTTCCCCTGAAATCTGTGGTGTAGAGCCCTGATAATATTGTGACTTATAACTGAGCTGCAATACCCAGGTCTGATTGTTTATGATGTCAGTTTAATTTTACAACTCACATGAAAGAAGTTGTAAGTTGCCCAACAATTGAGACAGAAAATACTGTTGGTTTAGAGAGACAGGATGTATCAGGATGTATGTATAGCACTGGAGCCGTGTCATTGAATTTTTTTCAGGCTGATGACCACCCTATTTAACAAACACTCTCAGACCACCTAAAAATTGCCCCCGCAATAGCAGAAAATCTTAATATGTATATAACAAAAAAACAGACTTGAGTTTCTTTAGCCAGCAGATAATCCAACATAAATGATTTTATTTTAGTTGTAAAGATGCAGTTAGTCAGTACATGGTGCAGCTTCACTCTCCACCTTGTCACTGTCTTGTCACATTCAGCATAGCAACAGAGTTCAAAAACCAAAGTTCTGCCACTCATCTTGAGAAACTTCCCACCAGAATCTCCAGGCTTTCTTTTTAGTGACCATGTCTTAAGCCATTTATCCATCATTATTACTAATTGACTCAGAAATACTCAATCAGTCCAAGTGGAAGACCCCGTATTTACACTGAAACAAAGCGCAGTTAGGTTTTGTTTGTGAGGCTTGCGGCCACGTGGGATTTTCTAGGTCGGTTGTGGGCGGAGCTTGGTAAGGTCCATGTCTTGGCGTTGGCATGTTATTCCAACGCCATCTATCAGACCATCAGCCTTTCAGCCTCTGATTGGGTGATATATGATGAGTTCAAGCACCATGGCTGAAATATGAATTAATCTCATGTAACTGATTACATCCATTGATGCCATGTTTTTTAATGACCTATTACATGAACAAGCTTATTCACTTCTTATTTAATGGAATCACTGCAAAGGGAAAATTATGTTTCTTCAAGGCTGACAGAACGTTGACAAAGATTTGGGCACGTTTTTTAATGGCAAAGAAAATACACAAGATCCTATTTCAGGAGATTATGTGGATTTCACCTATGACCCAGAAATACAAGCACATACAAAAAAGGAGCTCATATGACGAACATATTGAGGTGATAGCATTTGATGTTCCACAAAATGTACCTAATTTCTCGATGCCTATAGTTAAGCAGAACATGTTTTAGATACAGCATTTTTATGGCGTGATAAAAATAGTTTGTCAGCTTAGGACGCAACAGCAGTTCCAGCCAAACAAAGTAAAGTCCCAAAATAAGATATCGCACATCAAAAAGCAGTTTTCATAAGAGCGGAAACTGAGAAGTAATGATCAATATTTCAACATGCACACTCAATCCCTCTTGCAAACACAGACCCACACCTGCATGCACACATGCAAGCGCACCTCCCTCTTGGGGGCCAAGGTGATGTGAGTGCAGGTGTCGTGAGCCATCAGCTCACGGACAGCGCAAAAAGATAGCCAGATATAGACCCAGATGCATGCAAGAAAGTTGCATTGGTGTGAACAGACAAGAAAAAGCTCCCAGCTAAAAGAAGGCTGGGCTCATCTAATAATGATGCTGCCTGAGAAAAATCAAGTCCGATGGATGCTTTCATCACCACCACATGTATAATCCACAAAGCCAGGGAGGGAGAGACAGCGCGACAAAGAGGCATTGATAAAAGTCTACTCTATAATTTATTCCTGCCATTTATGCACACATTATATGCCTCAATGCAATTACATTGGTAACAAAATATATTTTTTTAAAGTATCTATATGGAGGCAGAAAAAAAGGGTTTAATGACTGTTTCAATCTGGATTCATCTATCTGTGCATTCATCAGGTGTAATATAACCAGATTTTTATGTTAGGATAATCATAAACGCAATAAATATTACACAGTTAGATTCTTCCACACTGTAAAGGAATTCTGAATTCGCAATAGTTCATCAAGCTGATTTAATCTTAACTAGGTCATTAGAGAGGATGTGCCAGTGTCTCAGGATAGATGTGTAATTAGTGAAAGCTTAAACAGAGCAGTGCTGGGAATGTGCATGTGAGTTGAATTTGCAGAAATGGACAAGCATCGCCCGCCGCTAATGACTGCTTTGGATCCATATTCCTTCTCGGTTCGGCTTTTATCAGAGAACACCTTCGTTTTTGACATCCTGTAGTCTCTGCACCAGTTGCTTTCATCTACCCTCTGCTAGATAGCTCCCAATAATTTCCACCACACACACACACACATAGACACCACACTTCCACATTACTAATAGCTGATAGAATAATACAGTGACAGACCCACAGCAAGTAATTTACAGAAGCAACAACTTCTCATTGCTGCTCTTTGTCCCCTTCCCATTTTTCTTGCAGCTGATGAGAAAGGTAATAAGTCCGGTGGAGTCCGACTTGAGCGTATGCTAATGTGCCCTGTGAGAGTATGCAAATACAATTTGCAAGAATTTGCATTTAAATGTCTTTGCTAACAGCTGACACTGTTGGTTTCTTTATTGTAGCAAAATTAAAGTAAGCCTTACAAACAACATAATCAAACCAACAATTAGAAAGGCTAAGTTAGAAAGGAAGTGAGCATCAAGAAGTTTATGGCAGTGGAGAGTTTGACGTAATTACCTGAAGGCCACCACCACACAATGTTTGTCAGTCATTCCATAGACTGAAAGGATATTGATTTGATACAACCGAGGTCTGCAACAAATCATAAAACCAATTACAGAATTACGAATAATAAATATTTAAAGGGACACACTATTAATTGTAATAATCAACTTTATTTGAGATATATTTATTTTAGATGTAAAAACTATACCGTAATAATACTATGGGGTATTCAGTTTTTCAAAATTTTAATAAAATATTGTTCACCCTCCAATGCATTCTGGGAAATTACATCCAATTGGTCCAATTGTCTGACTCCCTTCAGCCAAAACAGTGTGAGTAACATTAGTAAGCCTTTCCAATTTGAGCTCAAGTTTGTTGAAATCGATTGGAACATATAAATCACAAGAGGTAATAATGATGAGGAAGACCAAACAGAAGAAGAGGACAAAGCTGCAGCAGCTGCTGCTGCTGCTGCTGCCTTCAGCTTCGTAAATGAAATAATCAATGACTCTGTCTCCGATTCAACAAAAGCTGTTTAGGGTCCAAACTTTGTCCAGTTTTGTAGTGGTTTCGCATTCAGTGTCAGTGTTCTAGCTCCATTAGTATTTCCAGTAGTAATAGCTCCGTTGGTGCTGCTTGCCTTTGATAGTTCTCCCAACTTCTGTCCAGTTCAGCAACAGCTGTGCTAAATAGGGTCTGGTGTTGGTCCAGTAGCACGTGTTTAGGGTGGCCTTGGTCCGGTCGATGTACACCATGTTCCAAATTATTATGCAAGTGATATTTTCTCAGAGTTTCTTAAATGGTCAATGCAAATGATGGTCAGTATAATTTTCAAGTCATTAAGTATTTGTTGGGTTCTGCGGGGGAGTGGTTTTTCTACATTTACAGGGTGGCAGGCTGATGGGATCCAGCTGGTGCTCATCATCACCAAATAGGAGTGGCTTCCTTGAGGCAGACACCAGATGGTTCCACTTCAATGTTTAACTTGTTTATGGCTCCTCTCCCGTCTATTTCTTCCTCATAGTACCGGCTTTGACCACTCTCTGGTGATGATACCAACCTGAATTACCTGATTATTGCTGCTCCGCAAGGCCTTGCCCCTGGATACCTCCACGACCACCACCCAGCTGCTGCCTGTCAACCCTCAGTGTCCTGGTGGAACTCCTGCACCTGCAAACCCCACACTGCACCAACTGCTGGGAAACCCATGTACCCACCCCTGTTCATCTCACCCCTCACACCGTAAGCCATCACCAGGTTACACCATCATTTCCTTCATTTACTCCCCTGTTTAACTGCTCACCTTTTCTCAGTTCCTCCTCTGACCTGGTTCCTCCCAGCTGCTGCAGATCAACGCCTCTCCATCATCTCTTCATTGCACTTAACTAATTCAATAAATCTGTTAAACTGAGTTGGGTTTCCGTAGTTGTTCCTTGGCTTCAAGTCCTGTTAACCTCTCATCATGACACCATTACAGTATAAATAAAATTTTACTGAACAAAACTCCCCATGAGAACAGTAATTTTTTATTTTTTTAAAAATAAAAAACTCAAAATGCATTGTTCCAAATTATTATGCACAGCAGATTTTATGGATTATAAAGAACTGCAAATGGTCATTCTTTGAATGTGTTGCATTAAATGGTTACATGTACTAAAATAAAAAGCTATTTCAATCAAAAACATCTTAACAGACCAAGTTACATGTTAACATTGGACCCCTTCTTTGATATCACCTGCACAATTCAATGGAACCTGTGAGTTTTTGGAAAGTTTCTGCTTGAATTTCTTTGCAGGATGTCCAAAAACTTGCTGTTTTGATATGAACTGCAACCCACCCTCAGATCTTCTGCTTGAAGACACTCCAAAAATTCTCAATAGGGTTGAGGTCAGAGGAGGATGGTGACCAAACCATGAGTTTCTCCCCATTTATGCCCACAGCAGCCCATGACCCAGCACAAGATGGTGCATTCTCATGCATGAAGAGGATTTTGCTCCTGAAGGTACAACTCTTCTTTTTGAACCATGGACTTTCTGTGATCAGACAGAAAGTCCTTGCTGAGGTCATTTTCACACCCTCAGGGACTCTCAAGGGGCCGACCAACTCTCTCTCTCCCCATAATTTGGGCCCAAAAATGACTCCACCACCTCCGTCCTGACGTCCCAGGTGTGTTGGGATGTGGTGGCCATCCACCACCAATCCAATCCACTACTGCTTCAGTGAAAATGAATCTTCATGTACAGCTGGGCCCACGCTTCAGTTTCCGTTAAATATCTAATGTTTTCATACCTTGTCATACGGCGCTACACTATCTGATGATTTTCGTCAGCAGAGAGATCCTTTCTCTTTCCCATATTGCTTTAAACCTGTGGCCTGCTTAATAATGGTGGATCTTCTTCAGTAGATTTCCTTTAATTGAGCTCACCAGACAAACTAGTCAACCAGCTCTGAAATTAATTATAGTGATTCAAAGAGCCCTGACACACAATACCGTCTATAAATTTAATAGCACAACAAAAAAAATATCTTTACGACACTTAACTCCAATTTGGATAATAATTTGGAACACAGTGTAGTACTGTAGGTAGTATAGTAGAGTTAGCATTTCAAACAGCATTCAGCTCTGTCTGTCTCAGCACAGCTTTTATTTTTAGCTTAAGGTAAAAATCACCTGTTAGAGCCTTCATTACTTCTGCTGACACCAATGGCTCCATTTTTCAAGCTGAATCCATTTTCCAATACAGAATGGATCATTATGCATCATCGGTGAAAAGATGGCAACCTCCATGAGTGAAAAATATAACAAAAGATATACATTTTTAAAGTAATTTTTTGAGTTTTGGTGTTTCACAAATAGCATTGTTTTAGTTATTAGGAAAATTAAAACATTTTTAGGCCAACATGTTTAACTAACCCTGGATCCCTTTAATATATTCAGGAAGGACACACACAGACAAGGAATGTTAGTAATAGAGTGAAGTCGCATTAACAGCCAAACCTCATGTGTTACAAACTTTACCAGACAGTAAAGTTTTGAGACTACAGGACATGGTGTGTGTTAGGTTATTGTCCTCGAACCTACATAAAAAACACCACAGACAACGTATATGAATTAAATGGTCTAGCTTTTGCAAAAGGAGAAGTCTCCATCAACAGCTTCTTCAAGCCGTTCACAGAGTTCTGATCTGCCTTCACGTGAGCTGCCTCTTTATTGTAAAAGAAAAACAATCACATGGTGCAGTCAGGAAACAACAGAGGTCGTAAAACACTTAACACAAACAGACCAACAACTCAGTTCCAGGTGTGATATCTGACCTACCATCTGAGCCCAGTTCAGCTCTAGGTCAAACTAGCAATTAAGGAAGTAAGCAGATAAACACAAGAAGAATTTAAGGTCTGAGAACCATAAAAGTTTTACTACCTCTGTGAAGACAGTCGTCAGTTTATACACATAAAAGAGAGAAAAACACTCTAAACTAAAAATCACATTAATACTGATTAACATTAGACTGAATATAAACTAAAGTAATAACAAAATGATACCAAAAAATATCTAACAGTGTGTATCTGTGCATGTATGGGTGAAGGTGTGTGTGTCCTCATGCACCCATTGCTTTCAGACCAATGGGTGCCTCATCTAAACGCATATTATCATGTTCAGGTATTGGCAAAATTCTCATGGTTTGTGTGAGGAAGGGTGGGGTTTTTTGCTATAGTTATTCCCTATATGGCTCTCAGTTGTTGGTTCACCAGTAAGAAGCTGTGTCAGAGCTTAAATGAAACATTGGTTTCATGGATCTCAAGCAATAATACACACACAGTGGAGAATACCCCCCAAGGTCAGTGACCTATGTCTGTCATCATACTATGATGATAGACAAACACAAGGACATACATGACTTACTCACAAACACACATTTCTGCCCTCTGGTTAAAAGTTGCAATTTGGAAGTCTTTCCAGATCACTAACATCAAATGTACTGAAACACACTTTATCTGTTTGTTGTCCTCCTTTGACTTTGTTTTTCATGCATTTTATTATGTCATTCCATTTTGAATACAACTGTTTTCAAGCTGATTTAATTTTTTCTTTACAAAAGACTAAAGAACAAGCCAGAACAGGTCAGAGATTAACAGTGGCCCTCAAATGGTGAATACTGTCCACCACATCTGACCTGCAAGGCGTCTGTGTCTGGACTTCTGGCTGCACACTCACTGTCTGCAGTTTGTCGTCACTCCAGACCTTAATCCGGAAAACACAATGGATATTGATCCATTTTTGTTTTCCAGGTCTAACAAACAAACACTCTGTGCCTTTGGTTTGGCTTGAACAAGCTAAAGATCTGACAATGATCTGTTGATGGGCTGTTACTGGGTCAGACGACTGAATGCATCAGCGAAAACAGCTTTCAGAAAAAAATAAATCTGCTAAGTTTGGGCACGCTCCAAGTTCACCTGCAATTTAACCTCTTGTGGTCTTAGCACGACGTTCGGGAGAAGCCTAGCAGATGTTACGGTTGGACAGAGGGGGAAAATTTTTGTAGGAGTTTCTTGTATATGTAGATTTATATTTCATTCAAAATGACATTTTATTTCCATGTTTCATTATTTGTGTGAAGAGGAATTTGAATTGGAGTTTCTGGCTTGTGGGTTGACTGTTTATAAATAACCTTTCACTATTTAAACAGAGTTTTTGTGGAGCGTGAATATTTATATTTACAGTTAAGCCTGGTTTAGAGCAACACTTTGCTGGAAAACAACATTGCAAGCATTAAACATCTTACAGAGCCATATGTAATGTATAATCTGAAATTACAAAAAGTGTGGCACAACTATACAGCTGTGAGCCATGTGATGGCTGTCCATCACTGCCTGTTAGCTGCTAACTTTGATTAAAAGAACTTAGTGTTATTGCTTCATTCACATAATTTGCTGAACAGATTTGCAAAACTAATGCAAATATTTCATTTTAAAAAGAATTTTAAAACAGCGCCAAACATTGCACAAGTCTGGTGTAAGAGTGACAAAACAAACATTTTTTTTTTTTTTTTTTTTCTGAATGTGTGATGGTTTGTGTATTTATGGATCTCGCAGAACAGACTAAAATATGTAAATAAAAAAAGTGAAGTTTGGGTAACACACACATTAAGCAGATGATTCAGCTTGTTTGCAGCTGCTGCCTTTTCTCTCCTTCCTCACTCTCTCCATATGACATTGATGATTTTGCTTAACGAGGCCACACCGGCTGTGATATCGAGCGTCTGTTTATTTACACCACATTTGATGATTGCTGAATATGAACTCTTTAGATAGAGGCTCATTTGTGTTTATTATAATGCTTTTTTTTTCTTTCTGCACTTTGAGGTGATGTTTGGGTAGCGGATGTCATTCAAGGGGCTGGAGTTTGAAAAACACCTTCTTCAATGTATGAAAAATACATTGAAAATGTATTTTGTCTGCATATTTTTCATATGCAGAGACTCATCAATCTTCCTCGAGGATGTTTTTCAAACTTAACAATTGATGTACGTAAGACTTTCTTTGTGTCTCTAGCCATTTCAAATCCCTGCTAATGATGAGTTACTTAAATGCAAAATCTGAAGATAATTCAAGGAGATCATAAGTGAACAAAAATAAATAAATAAAAATACACAATTAACACATCTGTTCACTTGAAGCCCATCTCAACATTTAGTTTGACTCCTAAAGATAACACACATATATAATTATTTGTCAGATAGCCTTTGTTTTTTGGGGTGACTGGACTCTCACATTCATTGTGACTCCTTTTCATTCCCCTCATCTGTCATGTGCCTTCAGATACTCTATGATCCCATTGTCTCAATCAAAAGCTGAATCAAATTAAATCAATTACCATGTTTTGGATGTTTTGGATGTACCATCTGCTGTTTTCTGGTGACTCACCAATTTTTAAAAGGTCTGACTGGCCAATTCTGACTTTGAGTGGATTTCGTTGTCTGAAAAGTTGCTAAATAGGACATCAGACCCACCACCAGGTCATGCAGACATGACCTGGTGGTGGGTGCAGATGGGGGGTCTAGCAGTCAACCCTCTCTCACAGCAGAGCAGGACAGGGCACTGGCTGACTGTCAGACCTTTGCAGAGGTAGAGAAGATCGGTGGATAAGATTGGTTTCTTATGTAAATATCGGCAGATTGTCAATCTCCCAAAATTAAGGAAGGTTGGGTCGATTTAACAGAAGGGCCAATTTAAAGCATCACATGCTTTAAATTCCACTCAAACCCAAATTTAGCTGTAGAATTTTTTTGGTATTACAGAAAGCTAGATAGTTAGTATTGTACACACCAGAGCACATCACCATTAAGTGATCTCTCAGTAAACACTCCCAGATATGCACTTTTAATGTGATAGTGATTTTAATGATTCTGTTCATCATGGGATTCTTTTACGAATTACTCTTCAAATGTTTGAGTCAATAAAGTCCAGAGAGGTGAACAGAGAGAAGCATTCTGCAACACAGAGAGTGTGGGAGACAGAGAGGAAACGGGAGCGAAGGCTGGAGGGTAGCAGCAATAATGAGAGGAAAGTCCAGCCTGTGTGTATCCGCCAGCCTCAGCAGCCTCTAGCTGACTATTAGTAGCTGCAGCACAACCACAAGGATCTGTAATAGTCAATTAAGCCTCTTTATCTGGGATGCCTGCATCTCTTTCTTCTTGTTCTCCTCCTCCTCTGTGCACTTTATCCTGTGTGCTTTCCCTTCACTTATCTTTATTCTACCCCCATATTTGTCCTTCTTTCCACTTCCTCCTCCGTTTTCTACCGCCTCCTTGAAATCCAAATAATCTACTTGCACAAAAAACACCTCCCAGCGGCAGTAGCTTGCCGAGTAAACTGTGTTTACATGGAGAGCCTTAACGAGCAGTCTTTGGGTTTGTGTGAATGTCTGTATGCACTATGCCTTTGGTCTAACTAATATCTGAAAAGTGTGCTGTGTCTGTAGGCATTGCTGTGAATCTTTGTGAAGTCAAGCTGAAGCTAAGTGTCTTGCCTTCAGTGAATGATAGACTTGTTTACTGCGCTGCAACAGCAGAGATTTAAAACTGCAATATGGTGCAAAAATGACTAATTATTTATTAAATAATCAAGCATTAAATGGCGCATTATTATTCTAGTCTTGAAATGCAAACCAACGCAGCCTTAGGACAGACTTTCAAGCTACCGTTAGAATGAGAACACTTCATCAGCAACACTCTCTTTATAGCCTTAATATAAACAGCATCTGATTTGGTAGAACATAACAATGTCTCCTTGCTCAGATCCTCTTGAAATTACATTGTGAGAGCCAATGGGTGACGATATATTTGCTCAATTTCAATGCAGCAATTTAACAAAAAAAAAAAAAAAACTATTTTTTGCAATAAAAGATTTGGTGTTAGGTTGAGGTGGTGTTTAGCTAAATTGAAATTGGTTTATTTTGCAAAACTCCAATGGAAATACTTTTTTTCATCAACATGATGGCACCATCATCTAATAATGACTTATTACATGAAGAAATTTATTCACATGTGGTTTTAATTGTATTTGTTGTTTGACGGAAACACCTCAATTGCAAATTTGTGTTTTTACAACATTAGCACAATAATGACACTCATTTGTAATGGAAACGCAGCTACTGAAGGTCAGAGGAGGTGGGAGGTATTGAGGGTAAAATAGGAAGAGTTTGATAGAAAGGTTTGATAATAAATGTTAAAGACAATAAGAGAAAATGCTAAAAATGAGATGAAGAAGATGAGTGGGATGATCAGGATGATGTAGGATAGTTGAGGACTGAAGTCGGGACAAAGTCAAGGCAAATCTGTGAGGTCTGTTTGAGGTGGCCTTGCTATCATATCTAGGATCATTTGTTTACTTTTAACAATAAATTGAAATTCACCATGACAACACTGAATCAAAAACCTTGACAAGACATTTTTCATAATAAATGATATATGACTAAATAAATGGATAGTATGCAGGGGTGTATTTAGATCAATTTTAGCTAAAAATCATTCAAATTTTCCAAAATCCTAGCCTAGTAAAAATCGGGTTTGTACCAGGCTTCTACAAGTTCTCCCTCTGTTCGCTGATTGACCTGGTAGAAAAATGTACCGGAGACAATCCAAGTCAATGGAAGAAACTCCAGCTGGACGTGAGAATATTTTTCAAGTGAAATTGTAGATTAAGGCAATAGAAAGACCAGCAAAATCCTCTTAATCAAAATGACTAATAATTTAGACATGAACAGCAAGGTAACAGTAGCTTTCTGCTACACAGACTCTTGTAGCTACTGTGTTACTGTAGTTGTATTTGTGATTAAAGCTAAAATCTCTTCACTCTTCCAAGTCCTTCCAGTCTTGCCTCACCCCCACCCCCTCGCCCGCCCTCATGCCCCCCCACCCCTCGCCCTGTACACTCTAATAGGCTATTGATTTTCTATCTGCTCACGAAGCAGCCTCTACTTTTACCGTTCACTCATGATATTAGCTGTCCATTAACAGCAGTGGCCGGCTCTGCTTGCATGTCAGCACCTCAGCACGCACTTCCACACACACACATGTCAGGCCCACACACACAGATAGACAGAAGTCAGCTGCGATAATCCCACATAGGACATCAGCTTTCTACACGATTCCTCCTAGTTGTTTTTTCAAGTAATAAATAACACAAAATAACACATCAAGGGAGCAAAACAGACCTGGACTCGTACTCTGATCACTTGGAATTGTATGAAAGCCAGTTTTATAAGGCCACAAATGATAACAAAGAAACAAGAAAAGAAAGAAAGAAAGAACGAGAGAAAATTATATGCAAGAGTATGCAGCTTTTTCACCATTTTATTATCTATGTTCATCAAATTCAGTGAGTTAATTGATTCCTGTAGCTCAATATCCAAAGTTTTAATTGGGTAGCTCTTGAGGCACCCTGTGGGAATTTCAGTTTAAGAAAAATGTAAACATTGTGAGAGAATCCATCTAGAGAAAAAAATAATCATTTTCTTTCTGGGCATTGCAGCAGAATTATAATTGTGCAGGTGTCAATGTAATCTCATGAATAAAACTTGTAATTACAACATAATAATAATAATAATAATAATAATAATAATAATAATAATAATAAGCCAGTATGCGCTTTATCTGTTCAACCCTGCCTGTAACCTCCTGAAGAAGATGCGGTTTTACCTAAAAAACTTTCTGTTGTCAAAAGTCACAGTTCTTCTGTAGAATATACATATTTGATAATGAAAATCATCATCTGACAACAATTGGCATTATAACCAACCAATAAATCTGACCCATTATAAGTGACTACATAATGCCTGTTCAGAAACATGCTCCAGCAAATAATTTGATTTTGTCTGAATTGTTTTCTTTTTGGGCTGAGGCCACCTTTGTCAGAGGAGCCCACACCCTTTTTGTTTCATTGATGCATGGCCTACTGAAAGAACATACTTAAATAGAAAACAAAATATGTCAATAAAAGTAGTAATAAAAGTTTGATTTGTGCACATAAGTATCCAATTTGCAATTTGCTGTATGCAATATCTTATTTACAAGTTGATCTGGCAAAGACATCTGAAGGGCCAGATGCAGCATAAACCAGGCTAATATATCGTAGAATCTATTTTTATGTCACCAATACATTTTCTGTTAATTCTTACTTGTTTTTCCATCTCTACCCTTTATGCAAAGCATGCAGCTGTGTTTGTGATAGCCTAATTATTGTCCTTTCTGACAAAGTCTTGTTTAATTACTCATAAAATGGCTTTAAATGACAGTGCATTACTGCCAAAGTGATTGATAAACATTATACACCCAGGTCAAGTCTATTCTTTCTGTCTGAGATCACCTTTTTGATGTGAGGCAGAGGATTCCTGTGCAGAATGCAGAGCAGACTCTAAACAGATTGCTGCATTATGATTAAATATACGATTTCTCTGTGTTACGAGATGTTATAATTCACGTCTGTAAAGCTGTCATAGCAGGAAATGTATTAGAGCAGTATACTTTGTGAAAGGCAACAAAAAAAGGTTGAGTCAATGACAGTGGGGCGTCTGAGGGAGTTTAATGATGTATTGTGTCGTTAGTCGTACAGTCTGGCTTAGCTGCCAGTTGTCATTATCACTGGCAGATTGGACATCCTGATGCTTCCGGCAGCTCCAGGCTGAAGACTTTTTCACTGTTGTTTTGAAAATAGTTAATCTATTTATTTATTTATTTTGTTTTTTTGTTGTTTTTTTTAAGAGAATTGAAAAAAAGATTTGAGACAAACAGGGTTACGGTAGGAAGAGAAGAACATGGTTGGAAAGAAGAAACCAGAACAAAGATTTTAAATAAAGAAACAGTAAACAACAACAGCATGAAGGAAACACCTGAAATTACCGACCAGTCAGGTTAGTGATAACTGATGACAGCCAGTTGAGTGCAGTACAAGCAGAACTCACAGTCAACAAAAATAGACAGTACAAAACAGGTGTGGCACAAATACCAGAAGTAAAAGCAAGCTAATTTTTAATACTAAAAACTCCCTCAACACATTTCTCAATAGGAAGCAGGCTGGTCTGGACAAGTAGACAGAGGGGAAATGTACATAGGAGACTCAAGATGGTGGGGTAAGTTAAGTATGTCTGTGACATGTGAGGGACGTCGCTTGTGAAGAAGCTGTAAATCTCCAGCTAGTTGCCTGAACTAGCTTGTCGGCCTCCCTTTGTTTAGGTGAAGCATCCAGGAAGAAGGTTCTTAGGACCCTGTGAAGGCTGTCAATGGACCTACAAATGATGCAATATGCAAGAGACCAGCAAAGTCATATGTGGAGCTACAGAACTGCTGGCATTGTACAGTTGTTCAGAAGAGTGAAGGTCACCAGACAGAGATGATACCAAGTCAGACAGCATTACCTGGACTTTACACACAAGAGGTTACACTTTACAGTATGCATAGACTAGAATGTCTTATCAAGCAAGAGGCTGGGATTCACTGAGACCTGGGGCCAGAACCAGTACACATAGAGCCCCGTGCTGCATAGACCCCCACAAGTTGTCCAACCACATGACACAGTAGTTGCCTTAAAAACACTCAACCAAATCCCCAATCAAGCCCTGTGAAAAACTGCTGATGCGGTCTAATGCATGTACAACGCAATTCCTTACGTTTGCTGATTAGTCAGGATGAAAGTCGTCTGGGGAAATCCAGCTCAATGGGAGAAATCCCTAACAGAGCCCTGAAGGGAGATGAGAATCTAGTTGAATTGCGTTTGAAGGTAACTGCCAGGGTAACACTGCTCTGCCATGCATGCAAAAGCGAGTATTCATTCTGACTGTTCAGTTAAATACTCATTTCTGTCAGTGAGCATGTTTAAAATTTAAAACATCTATTTTATTTTGTTTTACTCAACACACATCCGTATGTGCCTGATTCTTTTTTCTTGCTGTACATCATATGTTTTTTCTACTAGAGTCTTTATAGTAATCCTTAATTCCACTTGTTTATCCATGATCCTTACTACATCTGTTTCTCACTCACCTCCTTGAGAAACCATTCAAGCGAACAGTTGTTTCCAAACTCAAAGTGAAGACTGTAATCAGACGTTTCCCAAAATAGGAGATTTGTTCAACTTTCTTCCAAGTCGCACCAGAAAAGCGTCATCTCTGTCTGTTTTCCTTTCATCTCCCTTGGCTCTGTCGGCACCTGTCTGATGCAGCAATTAAAGTCTCACAATTCACAACACACAAAGCTAGCTCAACTGCTGTCATTTATTGACTTTCTAAAGAATAATAGAGGAAATAGCAACAAGATCAAGAACTGAAGAACGCCAAGATATTCTATTGATCATATTTTTGTTGCTGACAGAAAACTGTCTCGGTAAGAAATCTAAATGAAATATCTTAGTTCCAATGCAAAAAGTGTCCAGGTGCTTCTTTATTACCAGGAAATATTATGTTTAGGCTTTTGTTTTGTGTCAGCAAGAAACCTGAAGATGATTTAATGTTTAAGCTTCAAATGATACATTTGAATATTTTAAATTTATTGCAAATTTTGTTCATTACATAACACACAGACACAAAAATATGTACACATCTCTGATAGAATTTTCACCATTGCTTTTTGATATCATAAAATAGTCTACAGAGTCGATGATGTTATACAGTGAAGCCAGTATTACATCAACTGAGGCAGCGCAGACCAAGAAACAAGCATCTAATCTGAGATTGGTGTCATGGACAACTGAATGCCTTGTGGAGAAAGATGTTTGTATAAGACAAGACAACTGTTGAGCTGTGAAGCCAAAATCACACAAAGACTGTTTGGAGGAGTTAAGATCGACCTTTCCAGGAAAAAAAGGTTGTCAACACCAGTACTAACTAATGGAATAACCAAGTCTAGTTACAAATTATTTTAATTCCCCTGAAATCAAGTGATGGTTAAAACGTTCATAGATTTGTTGCTACAATAAGGCACTAATCCCTTGTTCTGGATAGATTATAGCAGCCGAAGGTTGTGATTACACAAGGTGTTTCTTTGGAAATGGTCTGTATTTATGGATGTTAATTACGGGAAAAGTTCCAGGTTAGACCACCAAGACACTTTGAATCTACATTGACTTCTTAATATAAGTCAAAAAGCTCCTAAATGCATGGCTATGTATGTTGGATGCAGTAGTCGCATCCAACATGTTGGATGCAGTAGTTGCTTTTTTCACCAGCCCTCAACTTCCACTGGTTCAGGACGTCAGTCACTAACATTGATGGGGGGACAACCACTATGAAGCCATGTGCAAACTCAGGCTGAAGCTTAGAATCACTATTAAGTTTGTACTGTAGATTTTGGAATGAATCTAATCAATGTAAGGTCTGAACAAGTAGTGCGCACTCAAAAGTGCATGACCGCGTGCAAGTAGGAATGTGTGTGGAAGACGAAATTGCATTGGCCTTTACGGAGCCGAGTTAATTGTCTGATTGGTCGACTGGGCTCCCTCCTGGACCACTGCAATTTACGGATCCCTCGGCATATGCGAGGCTGGCACAACGCATACTTGACCTTCTCAAATAACTGGGCCGCCGAGAGGGAAGGGACGTCTGTGCGAGTGCGCACGCATGTCTCCATGTGGGTGTGCGTCCTGACAATTTGTTTAATGCTGAAGTGGACAGCTGGGCCGACAGCTCTCTCTTTGGAGAGCTAAAAGCCTCTTTAATTTAGAGAGTTGGAGCAACGGAAAAAAGGAGACTGGCACGAGAATCAGTGAGAATACAGAAAAGTACCACAAGGAAAAAATTAGAGCAACTGATTTTGATTTCTGCTTCTAATCCCTGCTAAATAAATAAATGCTCAGAAAAACATGTTGAGTTGACACGTTATTAACAGATTAAAGACAGAATCTCACTCAGCTTTTCATGTGGTCGGTCATTTAGGAAAAATCTTTTCCAACTTGCTGCTTTTTTTCCCCCGATTTAGTTGAATGTACACAAAGTGAAATCAACAAAGTGTGTGTGCTGGGAAGCTTATGAGCACGTGTGCATGATCTGTATCCATATCGTTTCATCCTCCAGTGCACTTGGTGAGCCTAAAGCTTTCTGACGACACCTGCACTGACATCACCTGAGCCCCAAAGATAGGTGAGTGAGTGTGTGTGTGCAGTAGCTGAAATATTGAACATCCCTGCACAATTTCTCCTGGATGAGAGCAATGTAGGACACCTTTCTCACTGCAGCTGCATTTTGGTCTGCTTCAGAGCAGCTTCAGTCCAGCATCTTGTTGTAAACTGCAAATCAAAGACTGATCCATGTTACTGGCCTGGCAACATAGCACAGGAAACACAAAAATATAAAAAAATTGCAGTGGAGACGCAGTTAATGCTGTCCAAGAATAAAGAAACAGTGGCACTGATCGCAAATGTTATCAAAATGCTAAATGTAGTACAGTCCACTATGCGTGTACTGCAGTCTTATTAGTTTCAGACCAACTGTAGTGGTAGCCTGTGTGGGGAACAAAACAATCCTCGTTGAACCATCACTGATTTGGTGTCTGCTGTTGCTTTAGGGGAGAAAATGAAAGGAGTTTTTCTTTATTCTATTTTCAAAACCCCAAAGGAATGCTGAGGAATATCAGGGCTGGATACAAGCTTGTAAGCAAGAGGATTTTACCGTACAACATGCAACCAAAGACAACTGTATACGCACTCTACAATTCATCGGTGGAAAGGAGCCAACAATCAGCGTTCCCGAAAGGTACTGACATAAAAATGAAAAGTCAGCATACCTGACATGGCACCCCTGACTTTCAATCGTAAACATGGCACAAACTGCAGCGAGGGACACTCAGACATTCATGAGTTTTGTGACATTGTGACAGCTCTCAATGTTGCTCACTATGGCATGACAGGAGATCTAACTGATTTCCCAATTGATATTGAATTTTTAAGAATGTAATAGATTAATCAATATTTTGACCCATCTGCGTCATATTTTAACAAATGTGCATAAAAAGAAGATATTGATTATAAAAGTTAAATATTGAAGCTTTAAAACGACATTGTTAAAATGAGACTGCTTCATCTGAACTGGGACAACACCCAACAGAATTTGAATCATTACGTTATGGTTTTGATAATTAAATCAGACATTAATTTGAAAGTGGTAATGTTGACATACTTTGTTGTTTTGTTTTTTCTCCCCACAAAAAGATAAATTTATGGAATTGAAGGAGTGTGAATGATTTCACAACGTTCTGTACTCTACTTAGTGATTTAGGTAGAGTCTGGTTCGTCACGAATGATAATCTCACCGGCCCACAGATGTTGCGCAGTGTCAGAGATGACCCCTGACTGAGCAAGTGTCTTTTTCTCTTTGCAGTTCTGCTCCCTCCCTTAGCCTCGCTAACTCTCCCACTCCTCCATCTGCAAACTTAAACATCACCAAATGGGCCCTTGAAGAAAAGTTACGTCAAATAACTTCTGAGAGTTTTCATTCTGATGAGCAACTTGTGAAATTTCACAGCCTCAGACATCAGTGGGCGGCCATTACAGCGTGCAGTCCTTGCTCCAATACACAGCGTTTTATGCACATCTTGCAGAGATGTATTCAGAACATGCAAACGGGTGTATTTCTGTGAACGTGCCTGCGTGTGTGTCTGTGTGTGTGTGTGTACGTGTGTCCCGCTTGTTGGTGCAATGACTGCAACATGAACTTCAGAATTATTCATCGTATTTCTGTGAAGATACCACAGGGAACCCAAAAATAAGACTATTTATACCGCAGAGACACCATGCACTCTGTTGCTCCTGTGTGTTTTATCTTGATGTGGAGTGACTAGAAAATTATCTGTAAAAATACACCAAAGACTCTGATTCCACCTTTTTGTTTGCACCAACGTTAAACATGTTAAACATCTCATGCCTACAGGTGTCTCGTTATGATACTATCATGACAGAAGGTTTCCATCCTGCATCAGCCCTGCAGTTGATTTCACAGAGTCAACCTCAATGACTTCTGTCTGCTTTTCTGTCATCATAACATATGAGTCAAAACTGAAGATTTGTTTAAAAAGTTTAAACAATTAATTCAAGGTCAAAGGAGAATGTTTAAGCTCCTGATCTGAAGTAACTGACTTTTTAAACAACGCCTCAAACACACTTTAAATTTTAATGCAATCATTAAAAAATCTAAAGGACCAATATGTCAAGTATAAAATTGTGTTCTTTTGGACCTTCCAAAAACACTTTTATGATTAATCTTAATCATAAAAGAGCAGAATCGATAATTGAAAAAAAAAAAATTAAACAATACAGACAAAATAGATTTTCACAGGGTCTTTTCTGACCCAGTCTAATAAGAAATCAACAGTAGGTTCTGGGCAGTACTCTCATCCTGAACCTTCCTTTGAGCTGCAGCGCAGAATCACACTGTGGGGCCAGAGAGAGTCCATCAGTCCTACCAGCAGAACGTCTAAATTACCCATTATGTGAGTTCAGAGTCCAGTAGTGGAACCCTTCCAGGTATCTGCTAGCTAGCGTCCTGATGCTGGCCTCTCTGCCTTCAGTCACAGAACCTCTTTCAGACCTGCTAATCTGTCACTTCCCGGATAATCCCACTCATCCACACACTCCCACTCCTTACTCGTTCTCTCCTCCAGAGCTCGTTTTATCCGACTCGCTCACTGTTCCCCGTCTGCCTCTCACATGGATCTCCTCTGTATTTGTAAGAGCTTCTTTCTTGTCTGAACTGATAATTTAGACATATTTTAAAATTTGGGTAGGAGACTTTGCTTGTCTTTTGTAACATGCAGCCATCCCACAGGCTGCACTCATCTCCTTCCTCCATGTCTGGCCTTCTAGATATCAGTCTGTCATTAGCCTTCGCCATGACAGCAAACAGTAATGTTTAATCCTTGGTTTATGTCCATCTCTATGAATGAACAGTTAACACATCTGTCAGAAAATGTGTCATGAAGAGGAAAGAATCATTTATACGATAGGCAAAACTATGAAAAAAAAAAAAAACTTTGACTCATTATTCAGAAAATACAATAAATGTCTTCTTCATATTTTTTTCTCACAGTGTTGTGCCATTTAGCAAATATAAATCATTTTGATAATTCTGACTGACCTGAAACAAGAGGAGCTTGGTTTTATATAACTTCAGACAATCTGGGAAAAAAAGCTGTAGAAGTATTTTTATTTGGTGTATGTAAACTTCTGGTTTCAACTGTATGTTGTTCTTTCAGATGTTTCTTGTTTTTATCCACAAGATCTAAAGCTCCTCTATGCCTGCCTGAGATATTTCATTTAAAGCTGGTCCAGAGCATATCAGATTTGAAAGACACAAGGCTTCAGAACGGTTTTCAAAAGGTCACCGGTCTGGTTTATAGTTTGGTTTTTAGGTGAGTCTTTTCCTGCCTTGTTTTTTTCATTGTATGTCTTTGCTGTCTGCACCAGAGCCAGTTTTGGAAATCATCTGGGTAGGGCCAGGGAAGGTTATTGCTTTCTCAGACCTTATGTGGCACATAGGGGAGGGCAGAGGCACTATTAGATGGACAGCCCACCATGTCTGGACTGAAAATCCACTCAAATGGTTATCTGAGGCTAAAAGCTGAGGATGTTGATGCACTCTGCTCACAGCTATTCTGCCGGGTGAATTGACACAGAGAGTGGAAGTGGTTACAAGGGAAGCAGTGGCTGTCACTGCACAGAAAATCTAATCTACAGGTTAAAAAATAGTGTCTATATATATATTTTTTGGCACTATTTACTCTGCGCGAGCTCTACTACAGCTGCAGATATAGCAGCAATTTCATCATGTTGAAATTTTATTGCTGTGAAAATGACTATTAGTGTGTGTGCGTGGGCTCGTATGAACCATGGGATTTCTTTGTATTACCACTACGCTGACGGTTATTTCTTTCTATTACACCCATCCAAATATTAATTTTCAGCTCAGTGAACATCACCATCATAACATCCAATTCATACTTCAAGCTAAGACCACAACATTCCCAGTTGGGTTCCACAAACACACACACACGCACACGCACACACACACATACAAAGAGCAGTCGATGACTTTTCTATTATTTGTTGGTGTTTTCACATTTGACATTGCTGTTGAATCATTTAAATAATGTCATGTGTGCCACATCTGCTCATCTTTTCACATGTGCCACATCTGCAGTCATTGTCTGCAGTGACGCCGCAGACAATGACTGCTTTTATTTAGAGGTTAGACGTTTTTACTAAACAAAATAAGATGAAATTAAAATGAACTTGACATGGAATTTATGAATTTAGTTTAAGTGAACCCTTTTTGTAAAGTGCCTCAAAAAATATTTGTTGGGAATTGGTGCCATGTCAATATACTTAGTTTAATTCAATTATAAATTAATGAAAAAAGTTATTAATATTTTTTGCAGACATGTGGTTTGTTGAGGTGTTTCCAGTTGCTGATGCACCTACAGCAGGAAAACAAAGTTTCAAATAACTAACAAAGTATGTACTTCAAAAATTTGGCAACAAAATGGCAATATGACTAAATAGAAGAAGTTCAACTTAAGTAAAACCATTGCTTTAATTATGTTTGTGTGGCGGTATGCATGGGTAGGAAATGTATATCAATCAAAACCAATGAGTTCCCATTGGATAGATTGTATTATTTGATATTGTTGACCTTATCATGCAAAATATGACTTTACAGTTGGGATGAGAAGAAGTAAAATGAGAACAAAAATACAGAATCAGAGGAATCTGTCAAGTATGCTCTGTCTAATAGATGATTCTGGTTTCTTTTTGCAAGTTCTGCTCAGATAAGAGAGGCTTGATTGGACTATAGGTGTAAATCTTGGATTGCTATGCAACAAGGATTCAACACAGATGGTCTTGACATTTGCATATAGTTAAGGAAAGAGGGTTGTGTTTGATGTTAAAGAGGACAGATATGATCCTGAAGTAATGCTTACTTTCCCGGCTCAGTACTGACCCAGAGCATTAGGGACCTCTTCTCTGCTTTGTGTAAACAGGACAAATTATCAACAATAATAATTTTCAGCCTGAACGATTACCGTCCGGTGGCCCTGACTCCTGTAATTATGAAGTGCTTTGAGAGTCCAGCTCTGCAGCACATCAAACACCATCTGCCCCAAGACTATGACCCTCACCAGTTTACACATCGTGCTAACACATCAACAGAGGACTCCATTGCTGTACCTCTCCACTCAACACCATAATCCCAGAAAGACTCATCTCAAAACTGGTCACCCTCTGCCTTCTTCCTCTTACATGTGCATGAATAAAGGACTTCCTCACCAACCAACTGTAGTCTGTGTGACTTGGCCCTCATCTCTTCTATACCTGTACACTGAGCATCGGCTCCTGAAAGGGCTGTGTGCTGAGCCCCCTCCTGTATTGACTCTACAGCCAAGACTACAGTCCAGCCCACCTTCTACTGCTCATCCATCGAGAGCCTGCTAACATGATGCATCACAGTATGGTACAGCAGCTGCACTGTTACAGACACGGTGAGGCTGCGGAGGGTCATAAAGGCTGATCAGAGGATCCATGGCTGTCCTCTCCTCTCTGGTGGACATTTAGACTTCCTGCTGCCTCAGCAGATCCAGGGGCATCACCAAGGTCAGAACCCAACCTGACTGCAACCTGTTTGACCTGCTGCCCTCAGGGAGGTGCTACAGGTGAAAACAGACTGCAAAACAGTGTCTTCCCAAAAACCTGAAGTCTAATATGCACTGATTTTGTGGTGGTTATATGCTTGTGTGTGTATGCGTGTGTGTGTGTGTGCGTGTGTGCATGCGTGTGCGTGTGTGTGTTTTTGTCTATGCGGTGCATATCAGCCTTTTTATGTTTATTTTGTTTTCATATTGTGTTCTTACACTGCACTGTCTTTGGGACTATAATCTTACTGTACATGAGCGTAGTGACAGAAAATTAATTAATTAGTTAATTCATTGATTGATTGATTCATTCATTCATTCATTCATTCATTCATTCATTCAATTTCATAGAAATCCTCAGGGAGTGAAAAGTCAAGCCTCTGGAAGGTTTAAGATGTACAGAAGAAAGCATACAGCACAATTCTTCAAAATCACAACTAAAAGGAAGAGAAAAATAGCTGATGGAAGGCAGCTGAAATATTCATGCCAGTCATTGAAAATTCATCTTGCTCCTACTATTCCAGACACGGGCGATGTAGCATGAGGACTTTCGGATTGATGAATTCCCATCATTTGCCACCAGTAAGCACTACAACATGACGTAATGTTGGATGGCTTCTCAACGGCGGCACAGTCCATGATGATTTTATCAGAGGCGACGGTTTCTTCTGCCTGCTGGGTGGGGTGTGTGTAACACTCTGGCAGGAACAAGCCACCTTGTCAAATATGTGATTCGCTGTCTCTCTTGGTGCGGTCACGAAATTAAGGTCAAGCTGTGCTAAAAACGACTGTCAAAACAGGATCTGTGTATGTGCACGCTGTCATACAGCACAATTATTTCTCTGCACACAGCTGTGGGCAGTTGTGAGATCTATTCCTTCCTGAAACCAACCTGAGGAAATCAATTCACCTTTCACCTCATAAACACACACACACACACACGCACGCACGCATTCAGTGCTCAAACACACTGATTTCTACGTGCAAATACAACAGGGGAAAAACGCATATCTGGTGCCTCAGTGGAGGCACTTTTGTGAGAAGTTGGAGTGACATCAATTGCACTCAGATAAAAATGGATTTGGCCCCCGCTGTTGGCTCAGTAATACATTCTGAAGCAGCACCAGAGGAAGATTTATCAGGAGTCAAATCAAACGCCTCACTTTCACACCCAATCTCATATCACATATGGAGAGGCAGCAAGCAGAACTCATACATAGTATTACACCACACACACTTGTGTGTTTGTTTCATTTTTTCAAAGTACCTCATTACTTCTGGAAGGTTTGAATGCATTAGGAAAATAAAGGTGATTTGGTCCTGTTTAGTTGAGTGGATAATGTTCTGAACATGATTGTTTGGCTCCAAATTCAAATTCATCCCTTGTCATCACTTAATCCCCCCAAAGATTTAAAGTGTTCTGGATAGAAATGATTTTTTGTTGTTCTAAAAACTCATCATGGAGAATAATTACAACCTGAATTCCCCTGAGATTCCCCTAATAGCCCAGACCTCAACCGCTTAAGGTTGAACATGGAATTTTTTTCTCATTTTCAATACGGACTGGCATTATCGGTTACAGAAGATCTGAAAATGTGTGTAGGCTTTTAAAACCAAGTATTTTCAGAGTTTGAAGATGCCGGCGGATGCAGCAAACTGCTGAACAGACGATTTGCCTGCTTAGTGACAAGGGAACTGGGGTGGAAACAACTCACATCACAAGATATTGTGAAATTTAAACCCCACAATATTTCTCATCAAAGTAAAATGTTTACTTTGACAAGTAAAATAAAGTTTCATTCAGTGGGTTTAAACTTGATACTGTGTCTTATGTCTGAGACTTGTTTTACAGCAGGACAGATAAGTAATTCTTGGGTTTTTACCACTTTGTTTGACAGTGCAGACCAGTAAGAAGTTGAATCATTTGGGTCAAGCAAAAAAAACAGAAACAGAAACATAAGAGACACTAATAATTGGTAAGCATTTGTGATGCTTTATGTGTCATCCTGAACCATTACTGAATGGACTTCAAGCTTTGTGGATTATCTGCATCTCTCCTTGTCCTCCAGACTCACCCCATTTTTAAAGTCTTTCAACTGAGAGAATAGACTTTAAAATACTGTTGGTTTATACATTTCTGAATGGTTAAGCATCAAAATATATTAAAGCTCTGATGTTGCTGGATCAACCTTCCAGACCTCTCAGGTCTCTCTGCATCAACAGAACATAGAAGCATTCAGCTTCTCACCACAAATCCAGAACAAACTTCCAGAAAACTACTTATCAGCTGAAACACTGAGTTTCTTTAAATTTTAGATTTTAGATTAAAACCCCACCTGTTCAGATTTGCTTTTGAAACATAATCAATGAAACATTAATCAACAGTGTTACATGTAACAACAGCACTTGACAAAATGTAATGCTTCATTTGCTGGCTGTGAGCTCTATGACTTTGTATTTTTGTGTTTTGATGATGTAGACTGCTTTGTTGCTGAAATGTACTATGAAAATAAATTTGTTCTTGATCTAGGGTTGCAATTTCCTCATGAAATGTAAAGTGCACTTTAAAAAAGAACTGTGGACCATTGTCCTCTGCGTTATTTTCTCCTGACGCCAGCCTCTGTCCATTCCTTGTGATCCTCTCCCAATTTTAGTCAGGAAAAGCTTGACCATCAATTGATGCAATAAAAGTGTCAAATGCTAAGGTCAGATTTTAGAGTTCCCTTCAACTTATCCACATTGGTCTGCAAATACATTGTTTTGTTGGTGAATTATATTTAGTTCTCACAGTGAAGAACTAAAGAAGAACTAAATGCTGGGTTCTGAAGTGTTGCTTTACCAGCCTACACCTCAGTTGTAGGACTTAAAAGACATCCCATGCTCATTAGAAAATGAAAAAACTCAAACTCACTGTGGGAAGTAGTTAAGTACATTAAGATTTCTTTCTTCCACTTTCCCCCAGTAAATTTCTATTTAAGATTTGAACTTTACGATTAGTAAATATGGTGGCATGTGTTCATATCCACAAAAGGCTTGCTTATGGTCAGCTGCACTGATGGAGATGTCTTGAATGTTAGTGGAAATATTTAGCTTGAATAAGTCAGCATCTGTATGAAACATAGAATGTGTTTTAAATACGGTAAGGCATCACTGAAAGCCGGCCCATCTCTTCTCCTTTCAGTCTTCCAAGTGGAGATAACGAAGTGTCCTGAGTGAACACTAGATTGGCTTAGTTAGGCCTCATGATCACCCACAGATCTCTTCAGTAACAAGTCCATTGTGAACACAGAGCTCCATTAGTCTGCAGTGAATGGTGGAGTTTGTCTGGCTGGGGAACAGAGCAGCTCATCGTCCAGACATCCAGCTGATGGTCAGTTATCTCAGCTGTCTGTCTGGCAGCCATTTTGAGCACCAATGAGCCCTTTGTTGGGCAGAGAGTCAGACGCTGGCTCGTCCTGCTGTGGACCATTTTATACTTTGCTCCTTAAAGACAAAATTACTCCAAAAGACATTGGAAAACAGAGAGAGAGGATGAGAAATGTGGAGTCTCAATGGCTTAGGTCTTAAAACTTACAGCTACGTTTTACAACGATCGGGGTAAAAAGACAAAGACAGCAAAGCTAACTGACCCTAACTTTAATAACCAAAATCATTACCTGTCAATTAAGTGGTAATAAAGTCAGGTGGAGTCAAACTAATTAGTTCCACATTTTTACTGGAGCTCATAGTCTTGTTTTGATGTCACTCGCCAGTTTAGTTACAAGAAATACAAAGCACTTTGATACTAAACTACATTATTCATCCCTTTAATATTAAATGGATGCCTGGAAGCTACAACAATAACAGTAAACAATGCATTTAAAGTTAAAGCTACTAGTTCAACTACAGAACCAACTCCAGATGGCAGTGACTCTCCACACATTCATCGTTAGGACTGCAGTACTTGTTCTGTGGCCTGTATTGTGTTTATAAAACCAGTGATATAGCCCTGTATCTAGTCCAGAGGACTGCAAAGTGCTTTACTCTACATTCAGTCATGCACCATTCACACACTCATGGTGGTAAGCTAATCCACAACTACAGCTATCTTGGGTCAGTGTGACAGACCCTTAACAACAGGTGACACCAGCAGCAGGCAAAGCAAGGGAATCCCAACAAACTCCTACCTTCTGAGCCACTGTGACCCACCCATTTTATGACAGTAATAAGCAATGTATTGATTATTCATTGCAAATACATAAGACATTATTCAATGTATCTGACAGAGGCCCAGTTTTACTACATTTATGCTATTTTAGATCATTTCGGTGTAATAATTTATTTTCGTATTTATGTTGTCCTTGTGATTTTTCTCTTTTAAAAGAAAATGTTAATCTGCAATTAATCTGGAATTCTAATAGACTGAAATACCTATGCCTTGTCAGTAGGTGGCAGTAATGCTTACAATTATGATCTCTGGAAGTTCAGAGGAAGAACATAACATTAAATGAAAATATTTTACCTTTCCATGCCAGTAAATGTTTTGAAAATGTCTCTGATCTTGCAGTTTTCTGGAACAGAATGCACTCCCAACAAAGAAGTTGGTTTTGTACATTCATCACTGGAGTTGTCTGAAAACTTTGTCTGATTCATAATCAGTTGTCAATGTCCACAAAACCATGAAACTGCTATAAACTTTATTATTCCATTTTAATTTAAAACAATGATTGCTGTTACACTTATATCAGAAGTATACTCAAAACTCTTGAATCATAATAAGATCAACTCTGCTTTAGCTGTAAAATTTGTAACGTTTCTAATTTCTGATGCAATAGACTTCATGGGGGAAAAAACAGGTCAGAGGGAGAGAAGAAGAGAGTACAAGAAAATACCAGACATATCCTGAGGAAATCTGGCAATAAGGGTATATTTTTGGACATGAAGAGACAGTTGAGGCTAGAGGATATGAAGAGAACACAAAGAGTGACCAAGAGCACCATGGTGTCCAGATTTCTTGCCAAGCCCAATTACCTTTACCTCAGAGACAGAGGCAGGAAGAGAGCCTTTCTTTCATGAGGCTGGATAGCAGTAAAACGACTCTCTGGATGAGAATGACAGAACCAAAGATCCTAATCTGTCTGAAAGGTTCAAAATGCAAGTCACCAACACATGTTTTAGTCTGACTTTGGAGATTGTGATATGATAGTATGCACATAGAGAGCACATAGTTGGAAATGATTTTCACTGTTTTATGACTGCTTAAAATTGCTGATGGAGACACCCTACCTTGTTAAGGCTCTTATACCTTTTCAAAGGAGTTTCAGAAGGAAGAAATCAATGTCAATCCTCAACTGCCAGTGCTACTCCCCACATAACCACAAAGCTTGCATAATGTCCATCTATCATCTATATCCTCACACTAAGGTCTGCAAGATGTCTGTGCAGCAGTCCATGTTCACCACAGATTTTAGCTGCACATGAACTGCACAGATTAACTGCAGAGAGAGACAGAAAACATACAATAGAAAAAGAAGTAGAGAGTCATGCAGAGCTCTTTTGAAAGGAATACATGAATATATGCACGTATGTGTCATCTTCCAGGCCTTCCTGGATCAGTCCAAAAGTCAAACTAAGGAACGCCAATTTACTTGTCTGGTGGCAGTGGCTCAGGAGGCGAAAGTTCAAACCTCACTCAGTCTGTCTCAGTCACTTAGTCATTGTGTCCATGCGCTCAAGGACATTTCTCCCGCCTTACCTGCTGGTGGAGGTCAAAGCCCTAGTGGCACCGATTGAATGGCATCCTGCCGCAGGGCTACTGTGGCTACAATGTAGCTGTCTGACTACCATCAGTGTGTGAATGACTCCATGTAGTGTGAAGGATTTGGAGTCCTATGACTTGATTAAGCTCTATAAAAGTGCTGACTACTTTCCATTCAATCTACACATGATTTCCTTACAAGAATGCCAGGAAGATGACAAACATTGTATGGATATGTCTTATGAGAAGTTCCCTAGTCCAAACTCCCTACAACAAAACTAAGTAAAACTATAGTTTTTACTCACTCGCGTCAGGCAGCTGAGACATCATCTCTTCCCATGACCTCATTTGAGTTAATGAAGCTAATATTCCCAGGGTCTGTTGATGCTTTACCTGTGCTCAACAACTCATTCTGTCCATCATTGTGATCAGTGATGTTTATTATGTTTTCCCTATTTAAGGCCATATATAAAAGAATTATTTTTTTTTATTTGTTTGTTTCTTTTGTTTTGTTTTTCCTGTGCAGTAGCACCTATTATCTGATAAACAGATTTGGCTCCTGAAGTTGAGTATTTTTACAACTTTTGTCAGGCTTAAGATTTTAATACTTCTTTTACTTTTGGTTAGCAATGCTTGAATAATTTGACTTGGAGCATTGTCCTATGCTGGGTTACTACTATCAGCAAGCTCATTTCCTTATCTACTTCAGTCAAATGATCTTGTCTGTTGAGGGCAAGTGCATGCAAGCAGCAATCAGTTGACTATTCTGAACTGCAAGCCAAAGGGTGGACAAATGCACCAGCCAACAGGGGAATGATGTAAGCGCTGCAAAACGAGGAGCTACCAAGAATCTGTGATTCCAGTAATATGTATCAGGCTGAGAAGTACCTGGCATTCCTCAGGGTCGAACATAACCAGAAACATTATGGCTTCTCTGCAGATGTAAAATTACCATCTGGTACTTAAATAAATAGGTCACATATCTCAAGTGCTGTACACCTGAATTGAAGTGAGAAATATCTGCATTATAGCTGTGCATAGGAACTTACAGCAACACCATTTTGGACTTGTTATAGACATGGGGTCTTTATTTCATTAAATCTGTGCTGTTTATGCCATGTACAGCCTGTGTGAAATAAGTAAAGCTACTCTCAGTATGCAAAGCTTATAAATTCTCACCTGTCCTTGCTGGCATGCTGTGCTTACACAGGGCTTTTGGCAGTAATGAAATCTAGAAATAAAATGTTTAATGCATGCACTGACCACTTTCTGCTTCCTGCTTCCATACATACAGGTTTAAGATACCTGCATGAGTTGCACTGTTTGCAATGGGACAAGACATTATGTTTGTGTGTTTTGCAGGGGTGTGACAAAACATTCAGTTCACAAGGTAAAATTATGCATACTATCACATTCAAAAGAATACATTATTTTTCTGTTACTAGTATTAGCTCAAAAATTTGCTAATTTTTCAGCTAATAGTTCACATTTATTTTGGTTCGACAAAAACAAAGAATTGAGAAAGTGGGCTCAGAATAATCAATAGGCAGTGTAAAATAATTAGGTCTTCTAGCCACGAGTCCAAAGACATAACCCCCAGGGTTATGATTTGACTGCCATTAGTGCTACGGCACAAGTAAAGGTTTGCATAAACTGGGTTCAGAATTCTTAACTGGCAAAATGTCATAGCATGACTGAAGATAAAATATATGTAGATAATGACCCAAACAGCAGAATGTTCAACAAATGTAAAAAAAAAAATAATAATAAATACATTTATGAAATAAGTTAGTCAAAATCAACGTGTCAATGTACCAGCTCTAATTTTTATTCATTTAGGGTCAACATTTTATCCTGCAAGTCAAAATGTAACTAATCTTTTCTGAAAGCTAACACTCGTCTCTCTATGACACCTAGCAAATTTTGAACATTTCCAGAATTTGATTTGTTGGGACAGTAGTTGTTTGGAAGTTGTGCAAGAATTAGTTCTCTGAAGCTATTCAAGCCTAACACAGCATCTCAATGCCAACCATGTCGCACAGTGGTGCCCAAAGTCGGACTGTGAGGGCCGGCATCCTGCATGTTTTAGTTTTCTCCCTGATTTAACAAACCTGGATCAAATGATGGCTCCTTAGATGACATAAGAAGAACATTGAGATGCTGAAAAGGCTGTTACTACCACCAGGCTGAACTAAAACATGCAGGATCTCGGCCCTCGAGGACCGACTTTGGGCACCACTGATACAGCAGAAGCACAGACGTCCCAAACGCGAATGCCAGTGTCCACAGTCCACATTTCTAAATGGTTTGTTCAAAGAAGTTCCAAGAATGATCAGGTGTTCCTGGAACACTTGAGAGCTGATCAGAAACAGAACTTTGCACCAATGTGGTGCAAAGTTCAATCAGAAAAGAAAACATAAAAATAATCAATCTTTGTTGTACAGCTCGTATTTCTTTATTGAAATTATTTAACAGGAAAGGGGGCTTTCGAATAGAAAATGTTTATTTTGTTGATATATTTTCAATTAAAATGCATGAAGCTTAATTATTTAATTAAAAACCCTACAATTAAGTTGATTTAAAACATTTTATTGATTGACTCCACCACTAATAAATATATAATTTTAAGTTGAGACTCCATCTTTTGATGAAACTCTTCTGAATTATTGAGACACCAATGACGACTTTAATATGGAAACAATTGTTGATAATGTTCTTATATCACTCAAAGCATCAAACACTACTGGAGTGAAATTGTCTTATAACATACTGTATCAAAAGGCCTGTTAGTTAATTTCTGCTTTTATTTCTTTGTGTATCAGGATTTTAAGTATTTTTTCCCAAACTGTTCAATAGGATTAATAGTAAGATGGCGATGGCAGAAATGCCAGTGTTGCTGTGTGTCATGTAAAGATTAAAATGGTTCCTGGGTATCATCCGGTGAAGTGGAGGTCTGCTGCTGGTAAAGCCTGTCAGTCCAGCTTAATCGTCTTTAAAAGCCTCTAGAGTTCATTTCTAGGCAGATGTTATGTCTCACTGGATTACAGCCCTGTTGAATGTCCACAGAGTCCAACACTGCAGCACACGATGCAGCGAACATACAGGAAATACTGCACGCACAAATCAGACATCCAAGGACGTCAATGGCAGTATTTCCTGTACCGGGAGGAATTCTTGATTTATTCTACTATCATATTTTATTCCACTAACATTTTCATTTTGCTGCCCCTCCTTTCCTACTTCTTCCCATCGGTTTCATTTAATTTCATCTCACTTCTCCTTTTTCTCCTTCTGCCTTTTATTCCTTGAGGGTGGCGGTGAAAGATGTGGACGTAAGCACCCGCTTTACTGCAAGGCCCTGCCTTCAGTCGCTCTGTCTCGCTTTCCATCCCTTTCATCTCTACAACATCCAATTTGTTGTACAGATCCACAAGCTTTGTATGAGTACTGTGTATATGTCTGCTTGATGTCTGCTGTTTGCACAGTGCTTTCACCAAACACATTTGACTATTGAGGTACATGTCATAGGTACAGACAGAGACGCTGTAATGTCCGAGTCTGGAGAGATAAAGAGCTCTCTCCAATCCAAAGATTCCTGGTAGAAGGCAATAAAGGCTGTCACAGTGACGAGGCCTTGGCAATGAGATTTCCTGGATAGTTGTAAATGTTCAATCACTCTTTACGTCTTTTCTTAACCTCTGTGTGCCCACAGCCAAATGAGCTGAGAGAGGGGAGCGAGATGTATGAGAGAAAAGAAGAAAAGGAGGAGGACGAAGAGGTTAGAGAAGCAAAAGGAATCGACTTAATTAACGCAATGGATGGAAAGAGGGACGGAGGAGTTGCAGGAGAGTCTGACTTAGAAGGAACTGATTGCACAAGCAGCAAGGACATCTTGGTCTTTAACACTGCTCTAACCCTGGACAGATGGCCATGAGCTGGGGACAGAGGAGTTACCAGAATGTGAATTTGTGTTGAGCACTCGCATATTTGATGTGGGTAGTTGTATTTGTCAATCCCTAGCAATTTCTCTTTGACTGTTAGAAAAAGCCATATGCTATTTTCCAAATGTTGCAGCGAGGCTTTTAACTGGAACCCGTAAACAAGAGCACATAACACCAGCATCTGCATTGGCTGCCAGTTTCTTATCGGACTGATTTTAAAATTCTTTTATTGGTTTTTAATGCGTCACATGACCTAGGTCCAGCTTTCCTTCAAGACCTTCTTCATCACCATTCTATCTCTAGAACACTTTGGCTAAACAATACATTTCTCTTAGATGATCCTAGAACCAGATTGAAAAGCAGAGGTGAGACTGAGCATTCACTGTTACTGTTCCTAATCTGGAAAAACTTGCCTTTTACTATTCCATCTGCCCTCAGTCTGGAACATTTTAAATCACTTTTTAAAATATATTTTTATTTTTTAGCTTTTCTGTAAAGCCTGACATTATAATATCCTTCCCCCTTCTGTTTTAAGTTGTGTTTAATTCTTATGTGTTTTATGAATTCTGTGCAGCACTTTGGTCCAGTTAATATCTGTTTTTAAAGTGCTTTTATATGGCTTCTTAGGGAAATCGGATTGCTAATGCTAAGAGCTAACAGTCATTGCTGCTGGTACTGCTTCACTATTTCAATTTCAACTCCTGCTATATGTAGTACTGATGCTTTAGTCAGGCAAAATTCAGCTGAGAAAGCACAATTTATCGTGAATGAATGTGAGAATTCTTCAGAAACATATTTTTTTTCTCTCAATTTGTTGCTCCAAAGCCTTCAGTGGCAGGAAGGAGGACGACTAAAACAGTCTTACATGAGCAACTGTTGCTCCCCATCAACCGAAGAACACTCATTCTGCAGATAAACAGATTCACAAGTGGAATGTGGAGCAATTAATTTTACTTATTGATCAGTCAGACTGTTAACAGTTTTTTTGCTGCCCGTCATGTTAGAGGTTCAAATGCGAAGGAGACCGGAGGTAAATACATCCAAAACAAATCAAGTTCACCTTGCTGCAGCAAACAGAAAGGGGTGGGGACGGACAGTTTAGCAGTCTCATACCTTATTTGGAAATGTGACCATTGCACTCCAGAAGTGAAGGGGGCGCTATCTCCTATATTATCTGCAGTCTCCTATTTTTATATTCCTTTGAAATCTGTGATATGTCTTCATCTTTAAGAATGAGGTTCACAAGAGAGTTGTAAATATTCAGTTGTTGTCTCTGCCCCGTATTGAACCAATATGGGATGCAATTTATTCTGTATTGTTATAAATGTCTGAAATACACACCTATCACACACATCTCTACAATAATTGTAATAATAACGGCTAAAACAAAACACAAAAAATATTAAGGCCAAATATATTGCCGTTGAGGGACCTAAATAGGGCCCCTCTCCCCAGCCCCCACAAACTGACGCTGTTGTCAAAGTTGTTTAGAGACGGACACTACGCAGCCACGGTGAGCTGCTATCAACCTGCGTCTTTTTAAAATGTCCACCCAATAATACACCATTCTTAGAAGAAAAACCTCTGGCAAAAATATAGACATGAGTGGGAAAGAAGACAATCCATGCTCAACAAGCACAGTGGCGTTTAATAGGGGCATTAAAAAAATGGGTTGGCAATATTCAGGGCAAACAGTGGGTCTGTTTGATATCAGACAGAATGGGTCAGGAGAGGAACAACGCAGACCCATCAGAACCTAAAGGGGATTGGGCGCTGATGACATGTCTGCATACACTTTAGAAAGTATGTAGTTGTGCCCTGGGAACAGGTTGGTTTGACTCACATCCATGAGAAATCTAACCACAGCAGCTGAAAATTGAACAAATGTTGCAACTTTGGTCCCCGATAGTCTACTGGACTATCGGATGACTATTTTTTCGTTGTTTTCACTTTACAACGAAAACAAAACAAAACAAACAGGTTGAAGTCTTCAAGCATCCAAGCAAGTTCTTCAAGTTATTCTCTTGAAGAACTTGAAGAGAGTTAGATAAAGGCTCATTGGGAAAGGTTGCTATGTTTCTCTAAAGGAATGAAATGTAGCTTAGCTTTTTTTATTAAGCAAAGTAAAGATGTGTTAAAGATGTGTGTTCATCATGCATAAAAATACATTTAGAGATGTCTGTGAGGTTCATTATCTGGGCTTTTTGTAGCGCTGTAGCACCTGGGTTGTGTGCACTTCCGTCATGTGTATGCAAAACTATACTGGATCAAATCTAAGGCCACCCAAAACTTTAGTGAAAATTTATTTAAAAAAAATAACATAAAAATAAAAACAAAAATGTGGGCCAGAAGTTCCCCACAAAAATATGAGAAACTGACCAGGTCTTATAAATAATGATTATATAAGTCAGGAGTTCCAGAAGCTTCTGAATCCTTTGGTTTACATGGAATTTTCTTTGCACTGCTTCACTATTTCAACTGTAATTTTTCTATCATTAATTTGTAAATTGTTTATAAGCTTTTTTTATTTATTTTAAAAAAGTGAAATAAGATATGTGAACTTTTCCTGCATAGCAAAGACCAGAAGTGTCGTTAATGCTGGTATTAGAATTTCTCGAGAGCCACATATTTCCTCCCACAGCTGTGTGCACTCAGCAGTTTTTCTGTGCATGTGCCTCTTCTTCCCTGGATGCAGAACAGGACTGCTGGAGATTGAGCTATCCGTCTGTCTGCAAGACAGAGACGGCCTCCCCTGCATCATTCCTAGTAAGCAGCAGACTCAATCACAATAAAAGCCTGCTGCGCTGGCACTATGCACTCACAGCGTCTGCTCGAGGGAGATCCATGTGATGAAGAGGACGGGGACAGAGAGGCAGGGATGAAGAGCAGCAGCAGCAGGCCGCCCGCGCTCCCCTCCACCTCGCCCATCTCTCCTTCAGGATAATGAATCAGACATGGAGAGCGCCCGATGCATAAATAACACCTGCAGAATAGAGACCCTGTGCGCTGTGGCTGCATGAATCCAGCTTTTTTTTTTCTTCTCTAACACACACCTCTCACTCACAGGAGCTGCTGTGCTCCCATAGCAAGTCTGGACCATCATAAAAAGCTTTCAGACAAATGGCAATCTGTCCTTTAAAATAAATGAGGTGACAGGGAGACAGATGTGAGGATGTGTGTAGTGGGAAGCCAGGATCTTCATGTTACTCTTGATGATCAACCTTAAAGAGACAAAGCAGCCAAAGAGTCTGCTCCTTTCCTGGAGGAGACTTTTTTTTTTTTTTTACTTCATGTTCTTACTTCTTTCACTTCCCTTTCCTATTCTCATGCCCTCATCAGTGTCCTTTGTAATATTGCTCCAGCCAGTCTTTTTTCTTTTCTACCCAAGAAGAACACAACATACAGCTTTCTTTCCTCTCTGTTTTGAAAGAAAAAGACAAAGATCAAAGTTTTGATGTGTTCTCCAATGGCCAAAAAGGAAAAAACATCAATCATGCAAAATATAGTTACCCATTTAGCCTAAAAGGAAACCCTAAAATTTGCATATTTTGGTTCCAGAAGTGGGTTTGGTTAAAGAGAAGTCTGACAGTGTGAAGCAAACACGTATGAGTGGGCTGCTTTTACAGTGGAAGCAAACAAAATATAAACCTGTTTCACTTGTTAAAAATGAGGCACTATTTCAGCCCGAAAGAGCAACCATCCTGCAGCTTTTAGATGCATCCCTGCTCCAACACACCTGCATCAAAACACTGGCTCATTACCAAGGCTTTTCTAAGCCATGATGGCATGTTGAATAATTGGTAATTGAATCATTAATTCGGCGGTGTCCCAGTATGGATGCATCTTAAAGCAGCAGTGCATGCACACTGCATGCTTGATTTGAAGTCACTGTGTTCCCTGTTGGCCTCCCTACTTAAAACATATTTGCATTTTAAAAATACTATCATGATAATTTATAGTAAATGAATTAGAACAATTTTGATTTGATGGGATTTAATTGGTTTCTAACTGCTTTGGCTCAATTAAATTATCTTTAAATTGATTTAATTAGACGAGAAGGATTCAGTTTGAACTGGTCTGCAACAAACTTGATGACCCTGAACAAAACATTTGGACTATTTCTATTTACAGTCTTGTGTTGTCTAATCTAAATAAACTAAAGGAGAAAACCAGAGAATTTATATTTGCCATATTTTCCATTTGCTAATATACATTTCTCTTAAATACCTTCAGTGACATTTTCATTTGATCATCTGGTTTCGGGATCTGAGTCGGAGTCTAACTGTTATTGTCTAAATCAGTGACATGATCCTGAAGGAGACAGACTTCAGCTGCTGGTGTTCCTCAGTGCCTCTTCATTCATTTCTGACTTTTCTCTTTAAACACATTACCGTGATTTTGCATTACTAAACACTCACACCAATATTCATGATTGTAACAGCAATTTTAAGGTAATCAAACCTGGCTCATGACTGGATGAACATTCCCCATACCAATTCATTTTTTCCTCATTTGAACTTATCACCAGAAAAAGGAACGAACCCGGCGAGTTTCTGCTGAAGGAAAAAAAAAAATCATTGGAAATGCTATATTTTTGATGAAAGTGTTTTTCTTTTTCTTCTGAGAAAGTGTTGGACAAGCTTGTCGTAAAGGAATTAGTTTTTTCTGAAAAAAAAAAAATGAAATGAATGAGAGAGGGGAGATCAGAAGTGGTTTCATCAACGCATGAACCAGGTCCTTGTGAAAGTTTTCTCTAATTTATGCTTTCTTGTTCAGCTTTACATTTACCAGTGTGAATACAGCCTAAGCATTTGAATGTTATGTGATTTAGTGAAGGGGGAAAGAAATGAAGGCAGCTAGCTGCTAAAAAGAACAATGTCCCAGCTCCAATATTCAACTCCCAGTGGCTCGTTTGGGACAAAACAGCAAGCCAGCAGGCCAGTGGATCACGTCTGAACCTTGCCCAGCCTCACACACTCCACAAGCACAAACACCCTCTGGGCGACACAACAACAGCCGCTGCCCTGCGGCATGGGGACGATGGTGAGTGGAACCCAACCAAAGCGCAGCAGAAAAAACGATCAGTCTGGTGGATCAGTGTTTCTCCATTCACATTCAATCACACACACGCAGGGAAATGTTCACACAAACAGTAGCAGCTCTGACTATAATATATTGTCAAAGGCACAGTGAGGCAGACCCAGCAAATCAGTCACAGAAGCTGCAGCTTGCACAGTGGAAAGGTGCGCCATCTATAGGGTAGAAAAGGAAAAGCAGCTGGACTTTTGAAGAGAAATTACTCCACAGGGGTTCATTATTTCAAAGTTTGAAAATGTGTGTATTAATTGAGAGAGGATTTTTTTTTTTTTGTCAGATTATTTTTAAAAAATATTAAAAATGTTAAAATATGGAACTTCATGTACCTGATCCACTTTACTAACTATCACTCAGAAGTAGAAATAGAGATGAAGATAAAGGCCTTATAATAAAAGATCATAAATATATTTGACTAATTTTTGTTTGGAATTGATTCGGCAATGGCAACAGCCAAGGGACAAACACACCAATTGCATTAAAGTTTTTAATAGGTCAGCTTCATACAGCCTCATTTCCTGCAAACAAGAAAATGAGATTTACTTAAATAATGGTGTAATTGTGCAACATAATCCAGTCCTCGGGGAATTGCTGTGCCAAGAAAAACCAAGTTTAATTGGACAAAAGATAACACTGTTTTTATTGCACAGACAAATGAAATACAAGATAAAAATTATATCAAAAGTATTCTTCATGGCACAAACCACCTGACGCGTCTCCCTAGTCTTATTTGTTCCATAGCCTCTCTGTAGAACGCAGCGCTGTGCAGAAGTACACAAACCCCTATCCTGGCAATTAGAACTGATGGGAGCTCGGGTAATGAGGCTGGTTTAAGACTTAAACACACTGATGATGCTGGCAGCCTAAATCAATAGCTGACAGATAATTAGGCTGAGTAATATAAACAGATTAATATCTGCCTGCCTGTCAAGGTACAGCAGCAGCAGCTGCAATGAACATGGGAAATATGTGGGAGGGTGTTTGAAGGCGAGAGCCGCGTTTGACCGTTCAGCGACTAATGGAGAGACAAGGTGAAAGTCTGTGTGGACGACATGGATGAATAGACATATTGATATTGACTATAATGCTGACTATACTTTACATAACAAAGACATTGCAAAAAAAATGATCTCACCGGGTCAAAACAGACCCACTCACACATCAGAGGGTTATGAACATATTTATGGAGAATAGGATGGAAAAAGTCTTGGATGTTAAATTAGTCCTTTCTTTGAAAAGAACTTAAGACATGATGGTGATAGTTTCTGGACCTTCAGATTGTTTACATGCCATATGTGGGCAAACTGATATATTCATGTGCAAAGAACTTTGTACAGCTGAACATTTATTGGCATCTCAGAAGAGTTGCCCAGTTTATTATGGGGGTGCACTTACTTCATCCTGAGGCAGAGTCCCTGCCTCAAGACTTTCTGCATGGAGTTTCTTTCTCCTGTGCATCTGTGTGCTCTGGCTCCCCCCCTCAGTCCTCATTGCTCTGGGCTACTGTGATTGTATGTCTGCGTGCACGTGTGTGTGAGTGTGGTTGGTTGTCCTGTGTGTTTGTTTGTTTCACTGTGATGGACTGGAGATCTGAACAGGGTGAACTTCGTCTCTCGGCCTTCTTTACTTTGTTTGTTCAGAGAAATGCTCAACTGGACCATGAGCCTGGCAGAAGTGAGATTCGGGTTTTAAACTGACAACCTGTCCAGGCTTTTCCCTATGCAGGACAGACTTTAGAGATGCAGAAATCTAATGAATAATCATACTGTTATCGGAATATAGTATTAATAATTACATTTTTGTCTCTGTGATTTTTTGGAAGCTGTGGTCTTATTTGTTTTTTTATGCTTTTTTCTTTACTGGGTCTCCTGTGGTACAAACAGATACTATTATTAAACAAGAAAGTCAGTTGTTTTTTTTTTATTTCATTATTTTTTACATCTCATTATCAAATTCTCCAATTAAAGTTTGCCTATTTTCTTCTTCTTGGCAACTTGAAGTGTTTGCTACAGAATGAGTAAGTACTAAAGACTTAAACTCCAACTTCTATCTTTATCCAGCATGCCTTTTACTCTGCAGCCAAGGCCAGCGCAGTGCAAGCTGACAGACGCTGGACAGTGTGCAGAGCAGGTTGAAGGTGAGTCAAGCTGGCAACCAAGTCTGCAGCCAAGTTGATAATTCTGTTAGCTTGCTCGGCTACAGCAGGACCGGCGCAGCGCTCTGCATGCACCTGGCTTTTAGAGCAATCTCTTGAGATAGAAACAAAGAGCATGAGCGGGTGGTGGAGAGATAAAGAGGAGGAGTAAAGGAATGGAAACACAAGTGAGACCAAATAAAATATAGAGAGGAAGAGATAAAAGGCCTTTCTGTATTCACCGGGCTTCCACGGTCTCTCAGGGCCAGGATCACCTCCACTTATTGAAGAATAGGAGCCGCTGCTGGTCCGGCTGATAGCTGAGACAATGTATGCGAGGGCGAAGTGAGAGAGGACAAAAGATCAGGAGGGGAAGGAGGGAATATGACAAAGACAAAGAGGGCTAGATGAGGAGAGAGTGAACAGGAGCTTTCACACTAGTTTTCCTCCATTTATGCCCCAGCGTTATTAAAAACAAACAGGCGAAGGTGGCTCAATGAATGCACAATCGTCTAACTGGAGTTTTGGGTCACTGCAGCACTGAGGCTGTACATCACCAAGGTCAAACACACAGCCAATAAAAAGAGACACAGGAATCTCCAGATCTCTATTAACGCCGTTCCCCCTGCCTTCATATTAGCTTTCCCATTTAATGATAACCAAACAGGCTTTGAGAAAGCCTGCATCGTCTAACAGCTCTGCTGCAGCCTTTAGGACCCATCATGAACACGTCTCATATAAATGCAGGAGTTTCACATGTCATAAACAGTGTGTGAAAAGTATTAAAGGGGAATAAAGTGGAACCGCTGCATAGAACTTCGATTTGAGTCGAAAAGGTTTTTATATGTAAAATCGTCCGACTTTTTCATTACTGATATCATTCACCAATGATTGGTGAATCATTGACCAATCATTGGTGAATGAGAACTGACCAGAAATCCAAAGAAAAGCCTGAACCTCAATACCTTCATCTCTGGGACCAGATCCTGAGCAGTGTGATAGCTGGACATTCCCATCAGGTCTGTATTTGCATATAATTGAGCAGATGAACGCGGCGCCTTCAGGCATCGATAAATTGTTCCCAGGATCTTTTAAAAAGCTCTAATCACTGCGTATTTAAACTTCTGGTTTTGAAGACAACAATAAGTAAATCTCTGGCTCGTTTCTCTCGCTGTAGTAAATATAAATTATTTTAATAATTCTAACTGACCTAAAAGAAGAGAAGCTTGTGTATGTAAACTTCTGGTTTCAACTGTGTGTGTAAATGTGAAAGCAGACCTAATGCCACAAAAACCATTAATCATTCCATATCTATAGATTATTGGAATTAAAAGACAAAAGCTCCAGCTCAACATTTCAGCTTTGGAAACACAGAAATTAAAAGAGTTGGAGTTTATGTGTTATAAATATAACCCTTCTCTTTCAATCAATAAAATATGCAGCATATTGCAAAAAGTTAGTGTCATTAGTTCCCCCATCCCCCAAACTAAAGCAAAAACTGAGGCATAGAGCACCTTGTGATTACCGTACTTATTTTATGAGCCATATAATAACCCAGGAACCAAAAAACACCAGAGGAATGTTGACGTTCTGAAAGGCCATATCTGTCATACATGTGCATTCCAATACTGAAACAAATGGTAATAAAAGAAAGAGAAATGGCCTGAATAAAATTCTGTAAAATGCATGTAACGGAAAATTGTAATTGGTATAATTTAGCTCGGGTTAGCTGGAGCAGAAAGCAACTTAACGAGGGTTCGCCACGGAGACAAAAATGAATAGAGTCATTTTGTGAAGGAGAAGCTTGACATTATCAGCTCCCCTGGAGATGCACAGCCATTTGCAGATAAATTGAGGCCCTTAGTTTAAAGTTAATTGGATCAACCTGCGGTACACCTTTGGAGTCACAGAGGTCAGCTCATATTATTCATATTCCGGTAATTATGTATTGCGTGGATGTCTCTTTGTCAGCCTGCTCTCTAAAGCCTGAACTGAGCAGAACATGTGAGGAGGTTAACGTGGCCTGGAGCAGCGGGAGGAGTAGGCCAAGCAATGGGTTACCGCACTCCAATTTCAGCCAGGAAAAAAGAAAAAAACATTGAATGTGTTAGACGACTTCCGTTTGTGACGTTATGAGCAGTACACAATTACACCCATTATAACATGCATGCTGTTTATATTTCAGAGATGTGGAATCATTTTCGTTAGGTCTCTCTTGCACTCAGTCTTTGAGTCTTGTTCACACACACCCTTTACCTCACCTACACACACTCACGCATACATTTTCCTGCCGTGGGAGACTGTGGCTTATGTCTCTGTGAATAAAAACCCCATTATTCAGCTAATTAATAACTTAATTAAAGCTTGCTGGCACGTCAGCCGTGGTTGATTACATCATTATTAGGAGTAATTGGGGATTTCTTTTATGGCACCTTGAGAAAAGGAAGCAGAGAAAGCGAGAGAGAGCAAGGGAGGGAGAGAGAGAGAGAGGGAGAGAGAGAGAAAGAAAGAGAGGGAGAGAGAGAGAGAGGGAGAGAGAGAGAGAGAAAGAGAGGGAAAGAGAGAGAGAGGGATTCCTGTATCTCCTACACAGTTCTGTTTAGCATTTATAGAATCATTCATTCAAATCAAACTGTAGGAAAGAAATTGAGCTCTGTTTAATCAAACGACATCAGTTTACTGCTCTGTGCAGAATTTTTCTTCTCACCAGTGAACTCATCAATAAATCAGATGGCAGCTGCTTTGGGATCATTATTGTGCGTTATGTGTTATGTCTTGAGTGGAAGAATATAAATCTGTATTAATGTAGAAACACTAGAGTATAATTATGTATATAAAATACAAACTTTATTTAAAAAAATATATTTTCAATATGCAGAGAAGCAAATGATTCAGGAGTTCAGTCCCACTGCAAGACAAAATTGAGATGGAATAAAACATTAAAAATGTGCCTCTTTGCAGTGATCTTACACAACAAACACATGAACATTATACACAAATAATGGGATGGCATTCATGAGATTCTGAGATATATAATAATAACAAGGACAATATGCTGAACATGAAACTTTAGAAAATGTAGACACTCTGTTCCTTCTCCACCAGAGATTCACATCTAGATATCACCAGATTCACATCTAGATATC
>VMRN01000061.1:1885749-1926376 GCA_010277015.1 Poeciliopsis turrubarensis
CACCAGAGATTCACATCTAGATATCACCAGATTCACATCTAGATATCACTTTCAACATAATGTCTTCAAACGTCATCATCCTTCCACCAGACACTGTCAGAAGCACTACAGGGCCCAGGGCAGCATGTCTACACAGTTATTTATAAAAAATAATAAAATGATTTTAAACCAGACTTTGAAAACTATCCCATCAGATGACATGGCACCTCAGACCACCAGTAGCTGTTTTCCATTACAAATGAGCACCAAAATAGTTGGAAGTATTTTTTCTACATGGAACTTTGTTTATTTTTGTTTTGTCTTAATAGGAACACTACATGTAAATTGAAAATAGTTCATTTGACACATTTGCAGTCCCCCCTACATCTACATCAGAAGAGCCCAAAATCAGTCCTTCAGGACCGGCATCCTGCATGATTTAGTTCTCTCCCTGGAGGTAATAACGGCCTTCTCAGCATGTCAGTGTTCTCCTAAAGTCTCAAATGAGCCATCATTTGATCCAGGTGCGTTAAACCAGGGAGAAAACTGAAACACGCAGGATGCTGGCCCTCAAGGACCTACTTTGGACACCCCTGGTCTACATATTGAATAGATACTGTCCGGGTCAATTTCAACCAGCAGTCATGTTGAAGGGTAAAAAGGGTCAAAAAAATGTCCAATTCTATTTGTTTCCTTGCATCTATGAGACATATTTCACCTCACACTTACACACCAAACCATACATGAACATTTGCACACACACGACCCCACTTTCTTGCTATTCTCTTTACTACACTAGGAAACTGCGAGAAAGCAGGTGTTTATACAACTTTTGACAGGAACCTTTTCTGTTCCTGTGGACAAACTCCATCCACACTGAGTGGACACTCAGTAGAAGTGGAGAAAACATAAATACTCTCTGCATGACTCATTTGTCTTGATTTTAATCAACTGGTCAATTTTATCTGGAACAGAATACATGTCTCAAGTTCAACTAAAAAGATCACCTCTTGAAAAAAAATTCTAAATGTAATATAAAAAAATTACAAAAGATCAATTTCAAGGATAATTCTTGTTTTTTTTGTGTGTAGGTTTTTTCAGTGGACATATATATATATATATATATATATATATATATATATATATATCTCAGACCTGATCAGACCTGATTCAGCCGATCATCTAACAGATCGAAAATACATTTTGGATGCCGTAAGCAAGACAATGAAGTTATTTCTGGTATAATTCAGCTGTAAAGTTGGGTTATATTATTAAATTCTCAGACTTAATTGTAAATAAGTGAGTCAGTGATCATTTGTTGTTGACTGAGGAGTTTCTCCTTTCTGGTATTTTTGACTTAATTTCTTCTTGAGACAAACTCCAGCCACACTGAGTTTGTCAGTGTGGCTGATTTTGTTTATTAACATGTAAATAATAATCAATTCAGTCAAGATAAACTTTCCTTCATGACTTTCTGTGCGCTGGAGAAATGGCTGTCAGAGCCCCAACTCCACTAAACTTTAACTTTATAAATAATTACAATTCATAATAATATAATTACATTAGCCAAACATTCGTGCAAATTTTGAATTCCATTGTAGTCATAAGTGAAGCTCAGGGTTATAGCCAGACTTCTGACATGTAAACATTTAGCATATTTTATAGAAAACATTTAACTGACTTCACTCACCACAGCAATGTTGAATCCACTGTTTCCTGAGTGTTACGCTGGTTACTGAGCTATGATAAACCACCTGAAATCTCCTCTACAATGACTGAAACAGGAGGGCATAATGAAATTAGTCCCGACAAACTCAATCCTTTCTCTTTCTGCCTCATTAGAACCTCATGTCCATTCACTGCACACTCCCCAGGTCTCAGGTAGGAGCCACTGAAAGCCCTGCATGTGAATCCATCTGGCTTCTTTTAATCAACTGCAGGTTGAAAGGAACAAAAAGTCGACGAGTGAAAAGAGGCGGTTTTGTTTTATTTAGCTGGGATTTAGCACTAAGCAGTCTGTGACTAAGACTAATTATTGTCTATTTTAATCATCTATCATTTTAATTTTCTTCAGAATTTCATGTACTCTTGTGTGAATAGCACCCTACTTCTGAAATAGCTTCATATGTGGCTTGGTACATATGAAGTTGTAATGAGCATGATTATGTCTCACACTGTATCATGAAACAATGAATTTTGGAAACATCAGCTTTAACATCCGGAAACCACATCCATGGAATGGTGGGGTAATGGGAAGACTTTCCCCAAGCAGGGTTGCTCCTGGATGGATGGTTGCAGCTGTAACAAGGCTTCGCTCCAGTCCAGTCTGGTCTCTGTAGTTAGGTTTACAAAGTATTTGCCCTCTCAGAAATGTATTTTAGTTTTTTGTCACACTGAAATGTTTCATATCATCAAACAAATTTGACTTTCAGACAAAGTCATGGCATCTGGTCATGTAATTCTGAATTTTTGTAAACGTTCACACAAACTGGACAATTTGAAAGATGTTCTTGCAGAGCAGCTCCCCCTACACTGGCATTTAGACAAATCTATGAAGGTTCATTTTAGGAGAATATGTCTCCAACCTACACACCAAGTATAAACATTATACCACTGGCTTGGCACAACTAAACTTTCACTATAACTCAGCCTTTAGGAGTGTTAATTAATTAAAAATTGTGTATGATTTTATGGATTTATTTATTGTTTTTAGATTCTCTCTTCAGTTGCGGTGTACCTCTGAAGAAAATTAGAGAGCTAAATTATTTGAAGGAATCAATGTGATAAATACTCCCCCTATTCATATTTAACTGAATTTGCTACCGAAAGGCTTTTAAGGCACAATTAAGGATGGGGCAAATCTTCTATTTTCTTATTCAAGTCTGCTGTCAAGAGAAACAATATTTATTGGTGTATTGAAGGACACTGGCTGGATTCCTGTCAAAAGCAGCAAACAAAACAGCCTGCTGTACCGGTCAGTCTTCTTTGTCTTTTGTCAGGTGACAACTCTCTCTTTTTATGTCCAAAATGAAACATGTAAATAATAATCAATTCAGTCAGGATAAACTTTCCTTTATGACTTTCTGTGCACTGGAGAAATGGCAAACTGTAAGCCTCCAGCTAGATCCATCTCCAGCTTCCATTCTATTATTTACTCAGGGTCAGAAGCATTTCTGACTAATGAGCAGCTCTGCAACAATATGTTCAAGCCATTGAGGAGAATATAATGTTTGTGTAACAGAGCTATTCTTAAGTGGATTTTATTGGATTTTTCTTTACCCTCTAAATCCCTTTTATTATGCTGTAGTACGGGAAGAAAAATTACGGAGGAGCAATACAGTTTTTTTTTTTTTTATGTTTTTTTTTATTCATTTTTCTTAAGAACATTTAAACAGCTCTAACCTGTGAGAATTAAGAAGCTGGAGCATTTGTCCAAATTTGCTGATCCACTTTTAAATCCTTATTTATTTAGCTTTATACACTCCAGCACTTTGGGAGTCGACTGACTATAAGCTCCTTTAAAGACACAATTTCCAACTTAATCTCCTTGTAACATAACCACAATGTTTGTTTGTCTTTTTTTGTTTGTTTGTTTGTTTTTTTTTCTGAATAAATACGTTAAAGAGTAAATGTATTGTAAAATGTTAGTACAATTCGGTTTGATTGAAAGCGGAACTCAATATACTCAAGAGGGATCTGTCACAAGAATCAGGTAAAATATGTTACATCATTTAATTTGATAAGAAATAAAAAGTATCCAACCACTCAATATGAAATTTGTTGATTTTTAGCAACAATGATTTATTCAGAAAACCACAATACTAAGAAATAATAATAGTTATTCTGATGAATAGATGAGGAACCAAAAATCCTTCAAAAATAATTATTTGTTCGACTTAAATCACTCAGTTTAAGTCTGCAAAAAAAAACCTAGACTATTTTTTATTGAGAATAATGTCCACACAAACAGGATGGGAATGTTTGGACATTTAATTATTTAGGGTTTTTTTGCTGACTTAAACTGAGTGATTTAAAAAACAAAACAAAATCCTGGAAGCATTTCTCCATTTTAATCCGAAGTCCCAATCCAAATTAAAAAAATCCAAAATATTTGTTTCTGTTCAGAGATACTCAGGTACCGTGAGAGAACATTCTAGCTTAAATCTGCTTATTTAATGAGAGTCCCATATGGAGATTGTCAAATTTAAAAATATATGAGGACATAGTTTTCAAACTTTATTTGTGCTGAACATAGAAGCTAGAAGTTGCCATCCTCTCTGTGATACATGAACATGTCCAGTAGTCAGATTAAGAAATAGGAGTGTATGTCTAAAATGGGATTGAAACTATGTAATCCAGGACACACTGTAATCCTTTTCATTACAGATAATCAGAGTATGGTAAGGTCAGCTTTTCGTCAAACAACACTGACAAGTCAAATAGAAAATGACTGAAATGTATCCCAGTGAAACGTCGGCAGGATTAGTGTTAGTGATTGAGGAGAAATTCTCTGAGTTCTCTGTAGCAACAGACCAGTCGTCCCCCTTTCAGGATTTCCTACTGAGAGAATGTGTTCAGTGTGCCTTGGCTTTAATCAGAGCTAAACTTGAACAACTGACGGATGCCAACCAGGTGCTGCTGCAGTGAATACTCATGGATACTCATGGATCCTTCAGCACAAAGAACTGGTTTCAGATGAATCATCTTTATGGAGCCACAAGGTGAACAATTAACAAGACGCTAACTCAATTGGCTAACAGCAGTTAGCACAGGCACACTCAAATATTTCCACTTTCACTGGAAGTCAGAACTCTAGCAATGTCCCAATCATTTGAACCGTGTTTCAGCTGTAAGTCAGAAACCAGAGTTTATTTATTCTGTGACATTAAGATGACATACAAATCTACTAGCCAAAAACCATATCTTCATGATATATGAATTCAAACATGTTCACACTTGGACAGAATTGTTGGTACCAGTCTGTTAATGATTTTATAATAATGTGCAGAAATATCATGACATTATAATAATGCATATTTTTACGTTTTTTCAATGATCCTGTTGAACTACAACAAACAAACAGTGTATAATTCACTTTGATTAATAAACAGAAGAAATTTATTATTATTGTTTCAATATATTTCAGTCACCACTGGCCAGTCATTAACAAAAGAGAACCAACAATGTTGTCAAAAAGTATAAAACAATAGTTTTTTACAGATATCTAAGCTCTACACCAGGGGTCCCCAATGTCGGTCCCCGTGGGCCGGCATCCTGCATGGTTTAGTTCTCTCCCTGATTTAACGCACCTGGATCAAATGATGGCTCGTTAGAGGCCTAAGAAGAACATTGACATGCTGAAAAGGTTGTCACTACCTCCAAGGAGAGAACTAAAACATGCAGGATGCCGGCCCTCGAGGACCGACGTTGGGGACCCCTGCTCTACACAAACATGCAGCAGCCATCTTGGGTTTTGAGGTCAGGCTTATTGGAAAACATCCAACTGGTCAAGAAAACATCCAACTAGGCAGGAAGTTAACAGAACGCCCAGCGTCGGTTTTCCAAGTTTGGAAATTTCTGTGTCGAAACTTCAAAGTTCTTAACCAAAATATCAAAATGATTCTATTCTTTAACTTGATACTCAAATCACGAGTCTGAATGAAATGTTCATTTTCTACTGTGTTTGGCAGAAATAAAATTAGAACACTGTTTTAGACTTAGCTGGTCTGTTTTTTGAAGTCTAATGAGTTGCCAGCTACTGATGCACCAACTGTATTTCAGAATGTGGAAAGGCTTTTCATCCCAAATGGAAAATAAGTATCAGCAGTAATAAGTAAGAAGAATGTTGCGGAGGGGCCTGTTTGTATATCTGCGTGTGTCTGCCTGACGTCCAGACTGTGCCACTGCCTGCCTAACTTTGTGTCATTTGTTAACACGTTCTGTCATGGTGGCTTCTGGCCAGACACTAGCTAATCACTTCCTGTCATTTGCAGCATTTCCACATGTGTAGGAACGCTTGTGAGCTAAGAAACACTCCCCTCAGACATTCCATCAAAACAAAAATCAATCTGTGCATCAACTGTTCTGTTTCACAAAAAGAGAATTAACATTTTGAGCTTCCTTTAATTGGCTTCATTGCAGCCATAAATCACAGTAAGATACAAATGTGTCCTGGTATGACAGTCAATAAAGTCATTATGCAGGGAGGCAGATGGGAGCTGTTGCTGTAATTTCCGTTTTGGATCAGAACAACATGAATTCATAAATTTGAGCTCTGCTGCCGTCCAGCAGAAGGCTGGAGCAAATAAGCACTTCTCTGATGACTGCATGTCTCTTCACACTCTGACAGCGGTCATCTCTCAACCAGCACACAGCTGCCTGCTGGCACAAATCAAGCACGGCCAAATTTAATCAGCTGCACATGGAGGCAAACCAATCCGAGGGCCTTTGGGCAAATGCAAATTTTACTTCTACTGTAAAGCTGCCATTTTGCTTTCTATTCTCATATTTTTTCTTCCAGTTTGAGGAACATGGGTTCAGGAAGCAAACACAGCATAATTAATAGCATTGTTTAAGGAAACATGCAATAACACTGTGAGATAATAAATTGCAATATTTTAAATGCAATCTAATATAAAGAACCTAAAGTGGGCTTATGATTGTAAAGTGCTGCCTGGGTGCGGGAACCCCAAAGGGCCTGCAATCTGAGAAGCAGTGGTCCATACATCCTCCTCCTCTACAGAGTCCAGAGAAAAAGTTCTGACCTACATTTTACAGCTCATTAACTATACAAAGACTAGCTGCAGAAAATAAACCGACAGAGAGCATGAGTGTGTTGTCTCTGGGCTCATTCCTGAGAGCTAATGTGTGGGAAAGTTAAAGCTCCTGCATGCACACGCCGCACATCCAGAGAGGCCCTAGAGCCAGGAGCGAAAGAAATCTGAATGTGACTTGATGCTTATGGAGAGGACATCCATGCAAACAGAGTCAAACACATGCAGGATTTTATATTACATGAAGGAGTCGCTGTTATTTATGTGTTGGAGGATGAAATGTTTACATTTCAAAATATAAGAGCATTTATTATTACTGGTCTTTTTTCAGATGAGTACTGCAGTTTAAAAATGTTCAGATTTACATCCACAGAAACATCCAATCTTGTTAAACAATATATTAGCAAATATAACCATTTAATACAACAGTTAGATAGTACAGACTGTTGTCATTGTGAGAAAAAAAAGAATAGGTGATTATTGAAAACGACACAAATCCTTTGCTGTCTTTATGTTCATCATGCATAACTAATGATAATATCATACATGGTAAAAAACACAAAATAGTCAATTCCGTCCTTAAAACATCTCAGCTTTTAAGAAAGCCACACCTCTCTTTAATCATAAACCCTCCAAGACAATTTGAATAACAGATGTGATGTATGTTATCTATGGATATGCAAAATATTTGCACCAACATCAGTATTTACCAATTTTAGACTATTCAGCATATCAATATCAGTTTAATAAGAAAAACTGTCCCAATACTCACAACTGATGTTTACATGTGTTTTGTTTGTGTTTCAGGAGAGGACTGTAGTGGGTTGGTCATGTGGGATCTGTTCAGTCATGTGACAGTGACAGGATTGTACGGTGTTTAATTGTAGCAGAGAAGCGATGTGGGATGTGTGGTTGCCCTAACACGGTGTTGAAAATGTAGGTAAATATTAGCCTGTTAAAAACCAGCTTCTTGTTCTACGCTTGGCTTCATCCAGAGGGTTGGAAGAAACGACGGCTTCCTGGAGGCATGGACTCTGTTGAGGTTTTACATTTTTCATTTTTCCCCATCGCTAACGTTTGCGCGTTACGTATGTAATGCATCATTTCAATACTAAGAAGTTTCCTGGACTGCGCTGTAAACAACAATCCTCCATTGCAAAGAGGGACGAGCAGATCAGCCCTCATATTCATATTGATGCATCTGTATGCTCAGTATTGTTAGTACTGATAATTTAAAGGTTGATTTTCTAACTGATTAAGCATATTTTGAATGGGAAATCATGACTCTTAGGATTAATCCAGGAAAAAGCTTGAAACAGAACTATTGCACATAAAAGTTTTACAGTTCTGATTACATCGGTGCATGGTCAATAGGAGATGCTCTGTGTCTGTGGACCTACAGAATACATGTGATGGGATGCTAAGAGAGGAGCTGGAGTACTGCTTGGAAATGCCAGATATCGCATAGAAAAAGAAGTGGCACCCAGACAGCGGTGAGGTGTGCAGTAGGAATGGAGGCGTAGGTCAAGGTGGGATTGGAGGTGCTTTGGTGATCAGAGTTCTGTGTGAACGGTTTACCTGCCCAAAGCAACCGAGAAAGTGTAGAAGACCCCAGCAGAGTTTTTCATAACAGTGGTGAAGGAGGATGAGCCTGTTTAACATAAAAGGAAATAAATATGATGGACAGAGAAAGACCTCCTACAATGCTTCAGAAGAGTTTTATCAGCTGTTCTTGAGCAAAAGTTGCAGGCAAAATGAATGTATAATTTTTTAGCAGCCATTGAATTAGGCCTTCAGTGTCAAAGGACACTTTGTTTCAGAGTCAGTCATCAAATTGTTTGTATTTTTAACTCAAAAGCTTAGATTCTTGTCCTTCTTGTCTAATATGGTCATCAAAATAATATTAAGGAAATAGTCTCATGCTGAAACAGAGACATTAATTATGATCGCTAGAGGCTGTCAGTAGCAAAAACAAGCACTTTTACTTTCCCTTGAATAACTGTCATCTGTAATTATATTGTGACAATTGCCTGTCACTGGGTTTGCTCATAACACTTAAGAATGTCAAAGATTTTAAAGTTACTGTTTGAAAGTCAGATACAAACTTCTTTCATACCTTAAAGTGTGAGCAGACTTTCAGCTAGCTGGATGTTAATATCTAATGGTGAAAAACGGAAGTATTGCTTGTCCATAAATCCATATGAAAGACTGCTTAAGATTGTGTGTGTTTCAATAATCACAGGAATAATACTCATATCATCATATGAGTCTTGAAAAGCCCCGGAGAATAATATTTAGGTTCTTGTTCTGAAAATGAATGACAGAAAATAACAGTTTCATTGATGACTGAGGGTTCTGGATAAATTACAGCTTTAACTCAGTAAATGTCTTTTTTTTCCTTTCAATATCAGCAACAGGGAGGTTGAGAAATGGGCTCTGACTGAATGTATAAGCAGTCAACAAAAACAGCATGTTCTTCCAGTACAGTCATGAAACTAAGCACACGCAGAAAAATATGTCGTTGTAGCAGTGAGAACAAAGAAAGGAAGAAAAAGTAAAGGCGCAAGAACATACCAGGACAGAGAGGGAGTAAAATGAAGTTGAGGAGAGCGGAAGGGATTGATTTTCTTTGACATTTCCCACTGAAAAAGTTCTGAACTCGTCATAGGGACTCAGAAAAAAAGAAGAAAGAAACCATATCTAATACATACACTGGCTCCTCCAGCCGTTCCTAAGCAACAGCCTTCCTTCACCCGAGGCGAGATCGACGAGCTATGGAAGAAGAGGGATAGACGGAAAGATAGCAGCAGAGAAGCAAGACACAGATAGAAATACAGAGATATGGGAGTGAACTCTCTACAAAGCGCTGGGTGGAAGCTTTGCTGTATTGATTTTAGGTGATATCCATGTTTAATGTTTCAGGATGGTTTTGAAAAATCCAATGGATTCTATTTGGAGTACTGAAGATGCCAAAAGCGAAAGGGAAAGACAAGAATGAATATTTCAACAAATATAAACCGATACAGACTGAAAAAAAAGGAAATGTTGTGTTAGAATGTTCTTTCACTCTGAATTCCTTAAAGGTAATTATGTCATTATTTCCTTCTCAATATATAAAGTGATTTTCTTTAGCTTTCCAGCTGCAGAACTATTGATGCTTTCACACCTCTTCATAAGTCTCCAATGATAAAGAAAAAAAATCCCTGCAAGATCTGAAAAGTTACTAAATATAACAGCAAAGTGGGTAAGTTGGTCAAAGTGCTTTTCCTCATCCTAATCACACCCCCACGAGTATACTGGCTCCACCCATTTTGGTGAAATGTTTCAAAATGTGACTGAGGGCTTGGTTATGGGTTCACATGCACATGGGTGATAGTCATACTATAATTATTATTTAAAGAAAAAAATACTGACATGGCACTGGCCTCCTCAATGTTAGCAACAAAATACATTTTTCAAAAAGGTTCTGTACTAGAGAGCAACATTTTCACATTTTCTTCAGAAGCATCTGACAACATCAAAATGGTCGACCATGAAGTCAAGCAGCCACTTAAAGAAAGTTCAGACTAATGAATAGGCCCTGGTGATTAGAGAACTAATAAAAGGAATTGTGCACATCCTGTATAATACAAAGGAGCAGATTATGGAGCATGTGTAAAAAAAAAAAAAAAAAAAAAAAAAAAAAAAAAAAAAAAAAAAAAAAGAAGAAAAAAAACAAATAAAACAAAATTAATCTATCAAAAAACTTCCAGCAGTTCTTAACAAAAAAATAAATAAATAAAATATCAAGTAGCTTTTTCTAACTCATTTGATTTCATTTTCTTGTTAATACCCTTGACAGCAGCATCACTTTCTCCAGAAACTGAAGTATTCGTTTTAATCCAGTAACATGCAGGTCTCAAGAGACACTTTTTTTATTTATTTTTTTTATACATATAAAGAATAAAAGTCTATTTTCCTCTTCGATGTCTCATAAGTATCAGACATCCACTGTAGGAGAATCTGTTCTTGCACATGTGCGAGAGGTTGGGAGCACAAAGAGAATATTTAACCTTCACTCTGGCATGGCAGCCACCAGATGGCTGCTGACACCTGCACTACAATTACCTCTGAAGACAAACCTGCAGACACACATCCGGAGGACAATCAGAGATTTAGGAGATGCTGCTTTGTTTTTGCCATCAACAGGGAACTCCCAGTGTGCTGATGAACAGATAATGAAGCGTGTAGGCCAAAATTCTGGATATATTAAGCTTCACCAGAGATATTTCAGTAATGACTGCCCAAAGAATGCAGAGTAGACCTGCAAAGTCAAATAAAGAGCTGAATTCCCAGAGTTAAGTACAACTTCATGACTGCTCTTATCACTGCTAGTGTTCAGCTTGTTCCCTTTCTCTGAAAATCAGTTTTCTTCCACTGTTTTAAACATGGATAATATGAGAAAGGCAAATTTTCCAGAAGGTAATAAAAATAGGAAACCAACTTTATCTGTAGAAAGTAAAGGCTTTTAAGATAAAAGCTTTACCCATGATGTACAGATTATCTGTACACTGTTGTTTTGTATTTTTATCCTCTTCCACACAGCGCGCTCTGCATGGGAACAACAAAAAAAAGGCCAAAAAAAAAAAAACTGTATTTGGTGTAGAGATGGCAGCTAAAGATAGAGAGTTTTCTTTTTTTTTTTTTTTTTTTTTTTTTCCAGAAATATCTAATGTAAGATCTGAGTGGGGATCAAGGCAGGGACTAACAGAGATTATAAATAAGCAATGATACTCTCGCTATCATCTCTGCCTTGTATAGATCTGTCTCACCTCTCTTTCTCTCTCTCTCTCTCTATTTTCTCTACGTTGTCACTTCTTAGGGTCTCTCCTCTACACAGACTCTTTCCTCCCTCTCACTCAGTACTGTGTGTTTTATTGCTTGTGTTTTTTATCTTTTTTTTTTATTATTATTCCTGACACATCTTTTTCACTGCATCAGCCACCATTTGCTTCATAGCACAGGGTTGTTTTCAAGAGGACGTGAGGCATTGTCTCTGTTGTATTTTACACTCGCATGTCTCTCATTCCCATTTTCTTGCCTCCTTTCTTGGATGTGTGTCTCCTGCCACTGAAAGAGCCGTGCTAACAAGGTGTACTCAGACGTCCTACAAATTTTCCATTTAGAAATTCTACATTTTTTCAGTGGGGATTTTTTTTGTGCAATATATTCATAATTTGGATTGTTTTTTATATTTATTTTTGCCAAATCATTAAAGAACACAGCTCTGAATCTGAGTTCAGATTATGCAGTGTGATAAAGGGCTACGTCATCTTTTCTGATGATAAATTTGCTTGTAGTTGTGTTCTTGGGCAAGATATTGAACTCACCTCTCCTGATGGTGAACAGAGATTACAGATAAAATGAAATGTACAGTAAACCAACCTTTTGTCCATAATATTTTTTTTATTCCCTTTCGTAGTCCTTGAAAAATCATCTACCTTTCCAGACTTTTCAGGAATGCATAGAAACCTTGCACAGAACATTTTAACTCCAAATGTTTCTTTAAGTCCATACAGTTATAAACTAACATTTGTATATTTTAAAATTTCTAATGGAACCTAAAATTCTCACCAAATGTCAAGAATCACAGAAAAACTGAAAAAGGATTGGTGTGAGGATTTAGTCCAAGTAAAAACAAAAGATGTATTTACTTGAACTATTTTTATATGCTTGTGATGACTGAGATCAGGTCACTGTGCTAAATGTTCACCTCAATAACGTCATGAAAACAAAGAATCAACACCGATGTTTAATTACATCGTGCTGAGACATTAGGTGCCTGGAAAAATAGGTTTTATTTCTTTTCTGTTAATGTTCCCTTTCCACTTCATGGACAGCTTGAAGTGTCCATGAAATCTTCATGGGAATAGGAAAAATAACTTTTTGGCAAAAATGCAGCACAAGCAGATTCACATTATTACCTGGAGCCACACCTCCAGCCAGCTGGTGGAACAGAGCATGAATAATGCAGATTCAATGTAAACAACCTCCAAGATGTTTTGCTGGAGAAAAGCTGCAGTCTGAGAATGATGGATTTGGTCAAAAAAAATGCTGGACTAGCTGTCCAGCACTGCAGCATGTATCTACTAAATGATGATCTCATTCCAGTTATTTGACAAAGAAAACTCCATTGACAGAGTTAATCTGAGGCCGTGCAATAGAAGGTAAGAAGGTGTTTTGTTTTTTTTTTCTTCAAATGTTTTATTTAGGAGAAACATGAAGAAGAAACTGTGGTTCATCTGTTCACATAGTGTTACACAATATTCTATAATTATCCAGTTGGTTGTATTAATGAAGATGTGCATTTCCAACAGTTGTTAAAATTATGGAATAGGTCAATGTTTCTGCTGGGATTCAAGAAAATGTGGACACAGTCTCCTTTTCTAATGAAGACCAAACCCAAACCCAGCTCTCTGTGACTGGGTCAGCATGGGTTTCCACAAACCATGAAGTTCCTCCTTCATCAGGCTGATGTTGTCAGTCACCTCAACACACACATCCACACACACAAACACAGCTCTGTGTGCATGCTGAGTGAAAACACAGCACTCAGAGAACTGCTTGTGATGCAAATAAACTAAACAGTTTTGGCAAAGTGTATGTTTAACTAGTCACCATGGAAACCCAGCAGGAGATTGCTTGGTCTGTTTGCTGTTTGTTCTTCTCATTTTATGCTTAGACTACACTACCACATTGTTGAAATTATTTGAGAGAAAAAAACAGGCAAATGTTCCTTTGTGGACATTTCAGTAAAGACATTGGAAATCTGAATGACCTAAATGCAAACAGTGATTTCATGAATTCCTTCCACTGATTGAAAAATCAAGAATTACATCACAGAGTGCAACTTTCATTAAAACTATTTTACTAATGTAATGGGCAAAAGATAAAGGAGTGTGGTCTTGGTAAGAGATATAACAAAAATTACCTGTTTTTAAAGTTTACAGTGACTATTATTGCAGTAAAGGGGGCAATGCTACTGTGAAAAAAAGACAAGAAATAAAAGATAAAAAGAAAAACCTGGAGTAAGAAAATAATATGGAAAATTGTAAAAATCTGAAGAGAAAAATAAGAAATATAAAAACAAGTTAGTACGGATTAAAAAAGAGCATAAAATAGACTATTGCAGTCAGTTATTTAGTAAAATTAGAAATAATATTAAGGCTCAGTAGTGTTTCATAAATAATGTGATAAAATATGGGAAAAGACAAACATGTTTTTCTATTTATTCTTTTAAAGAAAGCTCCAAAATTTCAAATAGAAAAGCAGATTAGTTCAATATTTTTTTATGAATGTCGATCCAAGCCTTGCAGTAAATTTCCCCAAAATGAAGGTCGATAATAAAAATATTAAGAATAATTTCAACACTGTATTTATTTCCAAAATAGAAAGAGAAGAAATCATTTAAACAGCTAAAGTCATTCACATCGACTTTAATGTAGATAGAGATGTGAGATTAGTGAAATCAATAATTAATTTTTGAATTTTATGTCACTTTTTTCTTTATTATCTTTGTATATAGATTTCCTGTTGAGTGTTTTGTGTCTATGTGGATGGTTGATGATGCTTGGTTGCTTGTGTTGTAAACTGAGGTAAACTATATCAGATGTTTGTCTTCAAACCGTTTTATTCAGAAAGTTTGTCTGTGTTAACATGTGACATGTTCATTTGAAAATTGTAAGTAAATGAAATAAACAAATAAACTATAATTCTTCCTTAACAACATTTGTTAAATCAGAAAGCATTAACTGATGTTTCATTTTACTAGGTAGGGTGTCTCTTGCATTTCCTGTCAAATTATTTCCCATCAGTGTTTAATATGAATATTTAATACATTTCTTTCTCTGAATTAATCTGCATGTAATGATAGACAATACATAACATTTTCTAGTTTTTTCAGAGGAAGTCTGTCTTTGTCTGAGGACAAGGTGCCTTCAATGTTCCAGTGATATATCTCATGTATTTCTTCGGGACAAATACTTTCTACCAGTAAATAAAGAGGCGGACTGAATTTAATAGTTTGGATTTTATGTCTTCTTATACTGTTGATTGGATGTTCTCTTTTCCTTCCACTGACCTTTGCTCCTGCCATCAGGCTGATTTAGCGAGGTGCATAGACAAGCACAGATGATTCCCTATCAGGAGGAGTCACTTGCACCTGTTGGTGAATTATTTGGGCTCTAACACTTATTACCCATGTGACCCAGAGAAAATTGGATATAAATAAAACAGCGATAAATCTGACACAAAATGTACGTTTCGGTGCACTTGGCATTTCAGGATTTGAGCTTCTACAGAAGCGGTAGCTGCTCTTTGCACCGTCATTATTTCCCCACTTCCAGACAGAGCCTGAGCCTGTTTGTCCCCTGCTGTACTTGACGATCCCAATGCAGCTTCCTGTGCAGCTTAGTGGAGGGAAAATGCAGAAGTTTGCCCCTTCAGAACTCCTTACAAATCAGCTGCAATTTACGGATTAAATCAATTTTTATTGCTGCGTTATTTCCCTTCAAACACTTTGTCATTTTGATGAGTTGAGTGCAAATCATGTAAATGACATTAATGGTGTAAATTCATCATTAAAAATGATGGATGAATCAACTCTCCATGCATTATTTATTCATAGAATCTTTCATTTTCACTTAGAGGCCGTAGTTGAGAGGCCGCAGTCACCTTCTCGCCAATTTAGCGGCTGATAACTGTGGCTGAAGTTTTTGAGATAACTCACATTAGAGTGGAAACAAAAGAGAACTGTGCAGCACCATAATTAGCCGCTGATGGCACTGACAGGTCGAGATGTCTCCTCACGTCATGTTTGTGTCTCCAAAGTGTCCAGCCATGAAATCGTAAATCACAAAATTAAAGATTTGAATGTGTGACGGATTCACCGCCATACTGCAGCATGTCTCTATAGCGATAAACCACTTCAGAACCTGAGGCTGGCCCAATATTTTATCTCAGCACCATCACAGAAGGCAGGTGGAACTGATTGAAAAGAAATTATGAAAGAGGAGAGAAAAAAGAGGCACACAGCATCTGCAGAGCCTGGTCGAGGACATTGCAGAGAAGATTGAATACAGGTTATCAAATCTAGACCCAAAATAAATCTCTTTCATCAAGCTCTTCGTCTCATTCTTTCTCTGTCGCTTTTTTTTTCTAAGCCGCCTATATACTCTGTATAACCAGATCAGGCCTGTGATGAAGCGCTGACTCAGTCACGGCTATGGCTTTAAATCCAGAAGTGCAGAATTATCTCCCCCACTAAACCCTGACATGAAAAACTCGCCGTAATTTTAAATTATGCTTTTATTGAATTTTTGAATATACTGTTTTTAAGTCTGATATGTCGTATCAATATAAATCAATCTTTGAAGTAACAAATTCTCATTAAACATAAAAATGTGTATTTCAATGATATGCTATCACTCATACTTACCAATTTGTTACCTATAACAACTGCTGTGTAATTATACTGGAACATAATTTGTATACACATAATCAGTAACTGAAATATTCCTAGACCTGCAAACTCATGTCCAATGTTTTTTTCCTGCAAAATGTGTAATGATCTGTTATAAAATCAAAATGTGTATTAAAAAGCAATTCTTCCCTACAAAACAATTCAATACATCGATTTAATATTTAATAGTTTAATCTAAAATGTTCCAGTTTTTCTTAAGTTTTGGTCACCAGTATGAAGAGTGGATGCTAACAAACACCCTCACTGAAACAGAAGTGATAAACTCTTCCATGTGTTGATTTATTATTTTTATTCTTGGGTGCTTTAGCTCTCAAGGACAACAAAGATACAAAACTGAATGGGTTTAATAAAGAGCAGTAATTTTAATCTTTTAGAGCTATTTCTTCTTCTTTGCTGAGCAGACAGACTATCTATCAGAGCAATTTTGCCCTCCATGAGGCTCAAGTAAAACTCTTCAACTGAAGCAAGAGTTTTCAAAACCTGAGACCACATAGGCAAAGGCGGCCCCAGCCTGTTTTGGACCTTGTCATCCCCTGAGAAGGAGCTAACCTGGGCAGTTGCCCTGCACATGTCACCTATATAAATGCCCACTGCATCCATGTATGTTTATATGTTAATATAAATTATTTTGTCACTTTCAGCTATCAGACAGGAAATCTCACAAATGTCATGATTTCAGAGTAAACAAATGAGGCCAACAAAGAAAAAGCAATAGCAGAAATTTGCGATTCACTAACATCCACCAGATCTCTTGATGTACCATGACTGTTGTTTGTCTTCTGTATTTCCCTCCATGGTTCCATCACTTGCTTTCTGACTGGATACACATCATACTGTGTTGTAGTTTGTCCTCTGGGGGCACCTCACATGCTAAAAGTATGAATATACAGTAGCTCTGTATTTGTTTGCAAAGTCCAAGCATTTTGTACCTGTGTACTGCCTTTACTTATGGCTGGTTCACATACCAAGATTTTAAAATCTTCTAATAATGTTTGAAACCTGAGAAAATTTACAGGTCGTGGTCAAACAAATCACACACAGCAGGATTGGCTGTATCGTGTGTGGTGAGGTGGGAAGTTTGTGGTTCCAGTTGTTTCTGCTTTCTTTTACATTTTTTCTTCACAGGAAATGCAACAGTTGTATTTTATTGACCCACCTCATGGTCAGTTTATCTTGTTTCAGATAAATTTGGATGACAAAAATCTGGCCAGTCTGTGTCAGACCTGCAGAGAGCACATGAACAGCACAAAAGTTGGTGTTTTTAAAAATGAAGAGATCAAATAAACGTATGCCAAACATACAACAGTTTGTCGAAAATTGCTGGAGTTTGTGCAGCTGGTTCTTCAACAGATCGTTCCATAAGTAACTAAAATTGCTTCATAAAAGTGGATTTTAATTGAAGATGCCATAATCCAGAAGTGTTTATACTACACTAGTTTACTATAATCTCCTCATGAAACCAGTGTGATGTGTACACCTGGCCCCAGCACATGTGAAGCAACACAGAGAAGGGCACCCAGACAGGACGCTTCATCAGGATGCGTAGAACAGTTCGTTATGTTGCAGACAGGTCATGACAGGTCTCCGTGGGCTGTCGGAAACGAGAACCTGCACCACACCGAACAATTAAAACTCTCTCCACTTCACCCTCAGAGGCAGACGCATATGGAAGCATACACACTCACACTTTCTGGATGAAGGGAAGCAAACAGAGTGGTGGCGTAGTTACTTTGGTAACTGCAGTTTGCTCTGACAGCCATTTTAATGAGATAAGGAGAGAAGGAGGGTGAGTCAGTGCCACCTTCATCCCTTTGTCTCTTCCTTCTTCTATATGTGATCAGAAACAGATGAGTGCTTCAAAGAAAACAAGACAGCTGAGGAGAAAATGGATGGAGGACGAATATCGAGGCGAAACAAGGAAAGAACATCCGCCTGAAAATGATGAAACAAATAGGAGACTAGAGGAGAACCGGTTATGTTTGACTATCAATTGGGAAGCAACGCTGCACAGGCTGGATGAGGTGGAAAGGGACATAGAAGTAAAAATTACAGAGCTGCTCATATGGTGGGAAGGATCTTTAATCCTTGACTTGGATGAGGCTGAGGGGTCAGCAGCAGCTGGACAGCAGATCCTTCCTCTCCAAACAGTTAGCTGAGCTAAAAGCAACATGGTAACTTAAGATGGAGACTGGTTGCTGGACCCAATATACTGCTAATGTTTGTCCAGCAGGTTGCTGCTTACTCAGCTCTCAGTCACCGACTCCTGTCACCTGTTAGACAAAGCTGAGCAGCAGGTAGCTGGATTATCTTAAAGCCTACAAGCTACACCACTCCACTTCAAATGGAATCAAGAAGGAGGCCTGCTGGGAGCACCGTGTAGCAGCACAGCTACCTGTCACTGTAGCATTGTGAAACCACAACTATGCTCTGATGTTTTAAGCTGCAGGTTGGTTTCAGTTGGCAGCAAACATGTAGGAAAGCATTTATGCTCAGACAAATGAGTGTATCTCAGCCAGTCTGTAGTAAATATGTAGAGCAGGACAGGTTGCAGATCTTTTTTCTGACATATCCAAAGAATGGCTGTCAGGCTTGGCTGGAGATCAAAGTACAGTGACATGTTACAGTGTCAGCTGCAGAGCAAGGCAATTCTGCAGTGAGATTTACCTAAGGCAGTGGATCTAACTACAACATTAAATTGCAAAGGTGATATATCATATTGTCACTGAAATGTTGGCCTTAATTCATGTTCATTATTTTGGTGTTTTTAGTTCTGGATAGAAATGTTCTTATAAATAAAGCTATGTGGACTCTGACGGACCACCGTATTCACATGAGAGTATAAAGTGGAAATGGGTTGGAAAACCAAGACAAGTTCTGGTGAAGGCATGGAGAGGTCACCACAGCAGGTCTCGACAGGCAGACACACCAAGAGATTTTTGATGGAAACACAGAAATACGAGGTATGCAGAATACTTCCTAGAAGATCTTCAATGAAACCTTTGAAGGTTTTGAAACAAATCCTCTTCCTGGCCAGCAGGTCAGAAGAAAAACTTCTGAGCTCATAGAAGGCTTTAAGATTATTTTAGGGGGAGTTTGGCAGTGATGTTTCCAGTAATGGTACCTCCAGCACAAGAAATGCTTTGGAATTAGAGTTTTTCAGTCTGTGAATAAAAATGGATTCCAACAGACATCAACAGTGAGCAGGGTTTAAGTTTGGTAAAACTGCTGGAAATCTTTACCCCACTGAAGAATTTTAAGAAGTGCATCTCACTGAAACTGCAAAAGACACTTTATCTCATTTATCTCAAAAATAGACTTCACATCCTTTCTTCCAGTGTGTGTAAATGTGTTGCTGTGTGTACATCCCTTCTCTACATTACCATCCACTGAAAATCTCGTAACTTTTATCTTGCTAAAACACACTCTCCAATACAGGTTTTATATTTTCATCAGTTAAATGCTTGCACTTGTCCAACCCCAGGGTTGCTGCTTGATTATTTTTATTCCGTATTTAACATAATTTTGAAAGTGCGCTGCTCTAAGACTCAGAGTTCTGTCAGAACACACAGCTAAACACAATCACAGTCAGGGTAGATGCCAGATGGTCACATCTGTGACCAACTGCCATCGTGAACAGACCAGGTGTTGAGTTATTCTTACGAGTGTGTGTGTGTGTGTGTCTGTGTGTGTGTTTTTGTGTGAGAATAAAAGAGAGACTGTGTTTTCACAATGGAATAACACTAAAACCTCCTTTTCTGAATTGAAAAGCCATTCTCAGATTAGAGAATGGCTTTGATCTGTTTTGTACAATCTATACACAGAAACGTGGATTACAGCCCTCATTTATGCCTTCACATCGTTGACTGGTGTTTTTAATGTGCCACTAACAAGAAAGATGGTCTGTGGGAGATCATTTTTACAGTGTGTACATCTGTAAGATTTCCAGACTTTTGTGCACAAACCAAAATACATATTCAAACCACCATCACTGAAGATTCTTTGGTCTTCAATTTCGATCATAGCGGTTTTGAAATTATCTTAAATTTTGATTTCATGGAACCTGCAAAAAAACATAATATAAAATCATTAAAAAAAATAATTATTGTAAGTGTGGGCCCTTAAATTTTAATCTTTTCTTCTCCTTCTTTAGATTTTTGTGGCATAATATATCAACTTAAAGAAGAATTTCCACCATAAATTAATTTGTCAAATAATTTTAATGTATACTTTGAACACATTTTTGAAAAACTTTAAAAATATGGCCTCTTTAGTCTCTCTCTATGTTGGAACTGGAAGAAAAAGAGCAGAGCCGAATTTTTTACTTTTGTATCAATCAGCTTTACCACATGATAGCATAGCAGCTGGTGTTACCCCCCCTCCCCACCCCCAGACCCTGAGACACTCCCAGACAAAATGATGCTGCGTGTCTTGGTGTTGGCGTGGGGAGTGTTGGATGTCCTGTCAAGTTTCCTGGATGTGATGGTGAAACTGATGAAGATAAATATCAGCCTCAAAATGACTGCCTTAGACAGATGCAGAACACAAACTGTTTTAATATATCTAACTCACACACAATCCAGTAATATATTACACAAACATTACACACACACACGCACCAACGTACACGCACACAGACAACTTTAATTCATCGTATTTCTGTGACCTATATAATGTTATGAAGAAAACCTCAGCAACACAAGAAGAGAGCAACACAAAACGCAGGAGGAGCAAAAGACGTGGGAAGAGTGCAGAGTAACGGTGGAAAATATTATGGATGGAGGCAGGAAGGCAAGTAATGAAGCAAGCTGTGCGACACAATATGGTAACAGACAATAAAATTTATCCAAACCACTCGCAAAATATCTGTCGTCACATCAGAAAGATGACAATTGTGACTGGCAGCAGATCAGAGTCTATCTCCATTTAACACCCACTCTGCTGGTTCTATTGGAAATGATGTAGTTTGTACTTCAACTGCAGAAAAACATAAATTCTTCAGGCGTAGTAATGATTCTCTTCTTAAACTTGTTCAAGTTTTTCACATTTCAGAACCAAATTAAAACTGGTTTCAAACAAACTATATAAACAACATATCTAGATAAACAACCCTGTCACCTTCTGTTCCTCCCCGAGGAGCAGGAGGGGACATGGAGACCTGGGCTCTCTGCTGCTCTTGCCACCTGACCCCAGATAAGCTGATGATGGATGGATGGAAAATATCACTGGGAAAATTGCACAATATTATTGTTTATTTAATGCAAAACAAGCTGAAATAAAAGCTTGTGAGAAATCAAGTATAGAATATAGGTCATGTCGGTTCTGTTGGACATTTGGACGGTTTTCTTTAAAAACAAAGTGTATTGTCTGAAGCTAAGCACATTTTGGGCTAAAACCATATTATCCAGAATAGGAGTTTTGCTTTCATGTTTGAATTAGAAAATGTAAAAAATGTTTCGATTATGTTTCTATATAAATAAATAAGTTTTGTGTTTGATTTCAGAGAACAAATTGAAATCAATCTCACAAAAGCAAAATCTCTTTAATCCAGTAAATATATAGTGAGTATTAAGAAACAGATAACTGTGTTTAATATGAAAAGTAAAAACCAGTGGGATGCTTTGTACATTCTGACAGAAAAAGGCAACGGTACCAACACTCTGCTGTCACCAAAACTGAATTGTTAACAGTTTTTTTTTTTTGGCTCTCATTGATTTGCAACAAATGACTTTCTCCCCATGCCAATGTCTCCCCCACTCCTCCTGCACAGTGTACAGATTACATCTCTGCTGTCATTACGCAGCTTTATTTTCCATATCTGAGCACAAATTGTGTCTTGCTGTTCGCCATCATGCAGCTTTATTAAAGCAGCAGCCAGCCAATGTAAACAGGCTGCTCCTTCTGATTCTGCTTCCTGTTTGGTCTTACACCATCCTGCCTCAGAAGCCGGTTGGATTGGAAAATATTCAGCAGCTGGAGGAGCAAACACTTTAACAGGACATTGATTAACTAGAATCCACCCCGTAGTAATACAAATGATTATTTTCTTTCTTTTGGGGTTTTCTTGTCTTAGGATGGAAATTATAAGTAAAATGATGTCTTGAAACAACTAGTAATAAGCTGTTTCCAGCTTTCTCCTCCAATCTGCAACACTTAAAATTGTCTTTTCAAAAAATGCTGTTATTGTTGTAAGAAATATGTAAACCACCACTTTTTTTAAATACAACTCTGCTCGGACAACATTAGCTATGTTTCCACCCAATTGTTATGTAAAGCTTGAAATATTAAAATGCTGCAAAGATGAATAAATAAAGCAAAATATATGTTTTTATCTACATAAAACATATTTGACATTACATATGGATGGAGCACACCCAATGCTAACTTAGCAGAAAATCAGAGGTACTATAAGTGACCTGCTATGATCCATCGTTTTCCAAACTGCAACCTTCTCAGAGTCAGGAGCAACATTCCAGCTCAGAAATGTACAGAGTATAATTTTATATACCAGTATCTTTCTCCCAAAAATAACACCTGATTGCTGAAATGGATCTTAGATGGTGGTGGTTGCCTCACCACCACCATCTCTGGAGTAAATAAATACTTTTTCTGCTTCTCAGTATCGAGCTCATCCAGATCAACCAATTCAGACATGCTCTGACCACACGGTTAGTTTGTGTAACATATATGACAGAGAATGTCATGGATTAGTTTAGCTCATAGCAAAAGAGCCATATAGCAAAAAAAACAAAAAACAAAAAAATCAAAAACTAAAGAAATTAATTCGACAATATTCTGCAGGAGATCTTTCCAGCCAAGAGTCATCAGCCTCTAAATCGACATCAGGTGAAATAAATTCTGATTTTTACATCCGGAGCAGGTTTGGATTAGTCCACTTTCAACCTCACATTTCATCAAATGTTCATAACTTATTAGAGGGGAGAAATTGTCTAACTCTATTCGAATAGAAAATGGCAAATCTTTGGATGCAAATCAGAAAATTGAATGAATAGATTCCAAAGCTCTGCATGCTGATTCACTAAAGTGAGAGGAAGTGTTGTAAATTGGTTACTAAATTAAGGGAAGAAAATGGAGTTTGTGTTTCATTTTAAAGTAATGTTATCAAAATTTTGCAGTTGAAAAAATTCTACAAGCTGTTTTATGAATTAAAAGGACACCAGCACAGTATTTAGTGTAACTTTACTCTGAATGTAATCAGCTTATTGAGATTTGCTGTAAAGTGAGCAAATCTCTTACGGATAATAATGTACTTTCATGCATACAACACTACTATGTGTGCTGTATGTCTGCAGTACACAGACATACAGTAAGTCTGCATTATTAACCACCATAATAAACCTAATCAGCTGGTGTTTGCACCTAAATCCTGATGTGGATTAATCTTTTCCTAACCTTACACATCTCACGTGTTTAAACCTAATAGGTTGTAATAATGCAACAGCCTACAAATGAGAATGACTTGTTTATTTCCATGTGACTGTGTGCATGGTGCTATCTGCATGAGTGCACATGAGTGTGGGTGTGGAGTTTAACTCAAGTCTCACTGGTTGTAACCACTGAACTGTGAACTAACAAGCTTTCCGCTAATTGGTTGGAGTTTGCAGGAAACTGAAATAAAGCACTCTTGTTTTTGCTTCTTCTTTTTCCCCCAAGAAGTCTGAATGAAAATAGAGATAAAAGACAACAGAATCTGCACCGAATACTCACTGATGAACACAAAGGACAAGCTTCTCACAGAGGAGATGCACCTGTTAAGGAAAGCAAGGAGGAAAAGACTAATTGAGCTGCAGCGATGCCTTCGGATTTGTCAGCTGGAAGGATGCAGAATTCACATTTATAAAACAGCCACACTAACAATCTGAGTTCTCTGGGTTCGCAAAGTGTAGTTTCTTCTGGAAAACACTTCCCACATGTTCTGTAGCCTGTTGTGTTACTTCTCTTTCCAACTCTCTTTCTTCTGACTGTGAATGCAGTAATAGCTCATGCTCTTTCAATCTGTTTTGGTTAAATCTTTTCTCCACATTGCCACCATTGGTGGAGAGGAAGGATAAGATGGCTGCCTCTGTCCAATGAAAATAGTTTGAACTTTTTCAATTTACCACCAGCAAAAATGGGATTGTTATCACTGAAAAGGATAACATTATTGAATAACTCCACTATATCTTGCTTGTTTGCTGAAGCACAATGTGGAGTTTTTGTCTTGAAAAATATGATTATTAACCATCAATTGCATCATTCCAATAGGCATACATTTATTTCTCCTATGAGAAACTTGAAGCTACCAACTAGCATCAAACTAAATATATAGTTAGCAAGCTGAATATTGGGCTTAATGCTAAATATTTTGTGTGCAAGCTAACAATTTAGCTCCAAAGTAAAGATTGGTTCTAAATATAGAAATAAATATAGTTGTTAGCTAAATATTTAGGTAACAACAATTTTTGCTGGCTCAGCACTAAATGCTTAGCTATTACACAAATCTGCTTACCTGTAAGCAGAAGTGGAAATTTTAAATAAAAGTGTGGTCTTCCTTCAAAACCGATGCAGTCACTGTTGTATATCCATTGGTACATGTCTGTATGGCCTTTAAAATGGTTCATTTTCTGATTAAAGCTGAAATTTTGTACAAGAAAAGAGGGGAAAAAAATGATAAAGAAGTGACATGAAGCAATTAGTTTTTTAACTTTACAACTTTACAAATTTGTTGGGACTATGGTCCTGTACTGCTGCTGAGCAGGTTCCATTACCAATACGCCTATCATCTACTACCATGACATGCCTCCTTAAGCAATGACTCAACCTATCAGGAGTAATAAATGTTTGCTCGCTCACTTGTTCATGTATGTGTCTGTTGGTGGCAGTGCGACCTTGACACACCCTGGAAAACCTTTCAGCGTGCCTCTGCACAACCTACCGCAATGTGCTGCTAACCAAGTGTATCTTTTAAAGAAACTGAAATTATATTTATCCATTTTCCTTCCAGGGTTATATGGAGGATCAGGTAGATAGACAGCAAGTAAATGAACTGACAAGTCAGAACAGAACAAAAACACAATGTACCTACTTTATTTAACAATTGGATCAATGTAGGGACAAATGATTTTTTAAATTTCTTAAGTCTATAAGCAGGGATTCTAGACTGTTTTCCAGATGGCAGCACTTCGTACCCAGTGTGGTCTGACAGCACTCTACAAGTAAGTCTGAGGACAGACTCTACATAGATGTACTGCATCTATATAGAGTATACAGGTCCTTCTCAAAATATTAGGGATTGTTGATATTGTGAAAAAGTTCATTATTTTCCATAATGTAATGATAAAAATTTAACATTGATATATTTTAGATTCATTGCACACTAACTGAAATATTTCAGGTCCTTTATTGTCTTAATACAGATGATTTTGGCATACAGCTCATGAAAACCCAAAATTCCTATCTCAAAAAATTAGCATATCATGAAAAGGGTCTTTAAATGAGCTATGAACCAAATCATCTGCATTAATGAATTAACTCTAAACACCTGCAAAAGATTCCTGAGGCCTTTAAAACTCCCAGTCTGGTTCATCACTCAAAACCCCAATCATGGGTAAGACTGCTGACCTGACTGCTGTCCAGAAGGCCATCATTGACACCCTCAAGCAAGAGGGTAAGACACAGAAAGACATTTCTGAACAAATAGGCTGTTCCCAGAGTGCTGTATCAAGGCACCTCAGTGGGAAGGAAATAGTGTGGCAGAAAACGCTGTGCAACGAGAAGAGGTGACCGGACCCTGAGGAAGATTGTGGAGAAGGGCCGATTCCAGACCTTGGGGGACCTGCAGAAGCAGTAGACTGAGCCTGGAGTAGAAACATCCAGAGCCACCGTGCACAGGCGTGTGCAGGAAATGGGCTACAGGTGCCGCAGCCCCCAGGTCAAGCCACTTTTGAACCAGAAACAGCAGAAGAAGCGTCTGACTTGGGCTACAGAAAAGCAGCAATGGACTGAATTGCTCAGTGGTCCAACGTACTTTTCTCGGATGAAAGCAAATTTTGCATGTCATTCAGAAATCAAGGTGCCAGAGTCTGGAGGAAGACTGGGGAGAAGGAATTGCCAAAATGCCAAAAGTCCAGTGTCAAGTACCCACAGTCAGTGATGGTCTGGGATGCCATGTCAGCTGCTGGTGTTGGTCGACTGTGTTTTATCAAGGGCAGGGTCAATGCAGCTATCTATCAGGAGATTTTGGAGCACTTCATTCATCCATCTGCTGAAAAGCTTTATGGAGATTAAGATTTCATTTTTCAGCACGACTTGACACCTGCTCACAGTGTCAAAACCACTGGCAAATGGTTTACTGACCGTGGTATCACTGTGCTCAATTGACCTGCCAACTCTCCTGACCTTAACCCCAGAGAGAATCTGTGGGATACTGTGAAGAGAAAGTTGAGAGACGTAAGACCCAACACTCTGGATGAGTTAAAGGCCGCTCTCGAAGCACCCTGGGTCTCCATAACACCTCAGCAGAACCACAGGCTGATAGCCTCCATGCCACGACGCACTGAAGCTGTCATTTCTGCAAAAGGATTCACGACTAAGTATTGAGTGCATAACTGTACATAATTATTTGTTGGTTGACGTTTTTTGTATTAAAAACACTTTTCTTTTATTGGTAGGATGAAATATGCAAATGTTTTGAGATAGCAATTTTGGGTTTTCATGAGCTGTATGCCACAATCATCTGTATTAAGACAATAAAGGACGTGAAATATTTCAGTTAGTGTGCAATGAATCTAAAATATATCAATGTTAAATTTTTATCATTACATTATGGAAAATAATAAACTTTATCACAATATGCTAATATTTTGAGAAGGACCTGTAATTTTCATTGCAGTTTGATCCATTCGACTAAGTTTTATTTTCAGTTGCACACAAAGATCACCAGATCATGCTGACAATCCTAACCTGATGATGGTTTAAAATGGAATAAAAGCACAAGCTTCTGGTTAACCTCAAGGACTTTGTGTCTATGTAAAATAAGCAACAAGAAACCAAGAGGAGGGATAAACTTTGGTTAACTGGCAACCTGTCCAGTATCAGACAGACAGACATACACACTCACACCTAAAAGTACTTAAGAGAAACACACTACTTCAGTGTGAATGTGCTTGGATTGTGGAAGGAAGTCTGAGTAGAGAGAAACCTTCAGTCACAGACTGAAGATGCAAACTTGACAAAAAAAAATCCAAACATTCCTGGACTACCTTACTGCATTAAAATGATTAGCAGCAGATAGCACTGCAATCCCCCAGAAGTCTGTCAGAGCCAGTGCCCAGATGAGTAAGAGCTGTTTTGGCAGTGAAAAAGAGGAACCTACTTGATATTGGGCAAAAGCGCATAATGTTGTACCTAAAGGGTTCATTTTGCTTGTAGCCAGACAAACAAGTGCACAGAAATTAAAATAAAGACTCTGCATAAACCACCATTAATGAGATTGGCCACCACATTTGGCATATGCACTTTATTGGGTGAATATTTTTTTCAGATTGATGCACTACCCTCATATCATCAAAACACTTTGCCATGCAGGTTTCGTCTCCAGCCAGCTGTCTAAGCATATGGTGAAGTTTATTGGCAGGATCAGACATGGCCAGTACCTACGGCGGCAGCGTTGCACACTGTTACCACTGACTCAAAACACACAACAGCAAACGTTTTGGGCAGCACAAGCCGTGGGAGCAGATGATTGCTGGAAAGCATTAAAGTCTATACATCTCTGTCACTTTGTTTTACTGCTGTCCCTCTACCTCTAGTTCTCCCTCACGTTGCTTCTCTCCCCCTCGCCACCTAAGATATTCACACTCAGTCACGAGGGGAGATTGTAGGACGACATTGTGTGTTTCTCGTCTCCTCCGCAGTGATGCAATGTAACTCGCTGGCCTCTCAATGAACCAATGAGACTGTCTTAGCTGTCTCACAGCTCTCTGCACAGCCATACATGTGCAGAGAGACGCTCTGGCTGTTACACCCTGGTGTTCTCTTTCCCTCACTTGATTCTGACTTATACCAATAATGAAAATGAGTCAGAAATAGCTGGCCTACTTCGATTTCAAACCATTAAAGGGGATCCACCTGAGGGGTTTGTCCCATGCTTCAAGGTTAACAGTTGCTTCATAGTTTAAAGGGTAAAGACTGGGTTAATCGGTGAGTTGAGGAATCATGGGACCACTAAACGTTTCTTAGAGTAAAAGTGGATACATTCAATATTCAGGTTGTGGCATGCCTAACACATACATGTAAACTACCAACCTAATGAAGACATTAGAGTATTATTCATGCTAACTTCATGTGAAGCAGATAAAATGTCAAAGAAGTCATGCCAAATGTCAGTAACTCCAAACATAAAACTACTAACACAAGAGTGTTTCTTAATCGCTTAAAATAACCCAGAAATATGATTTTACATAGTAAATACACACAATTAGGTTATCAATTATTTGGATAATTGAATAAATCAGATTGTCTCAGTTTACAGATTTTTCATTTGACCAAGCTTATTTTATACAAGATTAAAAATCCACTAAGAGATTACAAAAACATTTCTCTTTTAAAAGGGACATATCATGCAAAATGGATTTCTTAGCCCTTAAATCCAATATTATGCATACTTTGAGGGTCCAGGAGTGCAAAAAATCTGGTGCATCATAGATTATAAGATGGGAAACAATAACAGTTGCATCTATAACATATACTAAGTCATGAAAAACTGCTTTTGGCAGACAACCAAGTGACTTTGAAAATGGATGAAATCAGTTATTTATTTTAGTAGGAATGTCTGGAAATCTGTGGCCCTTTAGTCTCTTGAGCAGATGTGATAAACACCACTGCAACACTTCAAATAACCAGAATAACTATGTTAACATTAAAGTTTATGTACATTTGTAATTTTGTTTTAAACATCTACATCACTAGAAAAAAGTTCTGCAACAAGTGCACACAACTCTGAGGCTCAAAGTCACCAGAACTGGGTTCAAGAATGCTTTCTTACATTAATGTGGCCTGAAGAGTTCTATATTTTGAAAATATAAAAAATGTATGCTGTATGGTTTGCTACTCAGGACTTACTTAAGCAGCACTCTCAAACTTAAAGGTTTGCTTCTTTGGAAATGACTAGATGAGGAGCGGCTGAGTGAGGCTAAAGCAGGGACACTCAACCAGGGAAGGAAGAACTGAAGGACCTTGGAGAGTGGCTGGGAAGCAAATGGAGAAACAGCAGTGACATTGACACTCTTTCATTCAACAGTTCTATTAATCCTGTGGAATTAGAAACATAAGATCCGCCATATTCACCAGAAATAGAGAAAATTAATAGCATTTAATCACGCCCAGTAAGACGGTAAAAAAAAAAAAAATGAAAAGGAGCATTCTCTTATACAGTGGAAATATCTGCAATTTATACAACAATTTACTTATATATTGGACATATATAACAAATAAACTTAGTACATTAGGTGCTTTGCAGATTAGCTACAATGTAGCTAATCTGCAAATTTTTTTAACGTAACCTATCTTGGTCTGCAAGGACATAGGCAGCTTCTCAGGCAGACTGATGGTGGATAATAGAAGAATCCAGCAGTGAGGGAAAGAGAAGGAGGAACCTGATTACTGGTAAGTGCCAGGTGGCTGATGGGGAACATGGTCCAGCTGGGAGGGGAGACCAGGCAGGCAGGCTGAGTATGTTTTGTTTTTTTATTTTTTAATCTTATTAATCTTTGATACTTTGTCTTGTAATTCTTTGTACTTATTGTAACATCAATTCCCCATTTGGGATACAAATAAATGAATCTGAATCTGAATCTGAATCTGAATCTGAAGGAAGGAAGGACAGCAAAAAGGGAAAAGAAATTGGAGATTTTGTCAGTATATGGTTTTAGATCAAAATGTGTTTCATTGCATCAATGATTTATAATACTGCAATTAGCTTGATTGAAAATGTGAACTGAGTACAACTGCTAGCATTAACATGTTCCAGTACTTCTTGCACCAGGGATTAACAGCCAACCAGGGATTAACTACCCAGTCAAAAAGCAAGTGGAGAATTGTGTCAGTGTACACTGAATGGACGAGCTGCTTCACACAAATAAGCCAAATTGCTAGCTTACTGGTTAGCATGCTACTTTGTCATGAGTCTAAATAGGAAACTTGTTCCTACTTATTTTGGTGTTTATAATCCAAGTGAGTCGAGGGTTGTTAGAACACTGAAGGTCCTGACAGGAAGAGACCGGATCAGTATGCAGTTTGCAGTGAGAACCAGTTTGTTGCTATAGCAGCTCGCCAAGCCTCATTTAAACCAAACTTGCTCTCCAAACACAAGATGAATAATTCTCTTTGAGCCGCCTCCTCTTCCTCTCTTCTACTCCTCCTCCATCCCTTCTTCCCTTTTCCTATCTTCCCTCTACTCTAGAGGATTTTTTCTAATAAGAATTTTTTTGGGGGGTGTAGATGCGGCAGCCTTGAAACGCTCTTCCTCCAGGCTGAGATGGATTTATGATGCGCTGTCAACTTGTGGGGAGAGAGAAAGAGAATAAGGAAGCACAGTAAACATGTTTTCCTCCCTCCTACTGTAATTCGGAGGGAATGGAGTTTAGAAAAAGGGAACACAGCAGGGTGCTTTTTCATAATCTCCTGCATTGAAAGTCAAAAAAGAACAACAAGAAAATCCTCATGCAACACAAAGATATGGTGAGGGTCACTGCTGATATTCTTAACTGATTCAAGGAAGTTTAATGACATAAATAGATTGTTTTTACATTACAGGTGGAGCTTTATTAAGTATCATTTCAGCATTACGCTGATTTTCTCAAGGGTAAATATTAAACCAGCCATTATCTTGTTTTTGCAGTGTTGGTGTTCTGAGACACTTTGTGAGACTTTTTATCAAGAGAGAAAAATGTAGAAAATGAACCAAATAGATTTATTCATCAAATCATGTTCAGTAACAGAACAAGTTGAAAATGGAAGGAAGAACATTTACTGTCAGGGTTATCAGCCTAAAACAAATCATTCCAGACAGAATTTATTTGTGTTTAAATGTCTAGACTACACTGAATGTCCTTAGGTTGTCTGTTTATCTTCTTCTAAGCTTTTCAACCTACAAGAACATCTCAGAATGGATGCACTATGTACACAATGTGAGTTTTCTTACATGCACAAGTGTAACTTATCAGACTTGCAGGACATTGTAAAATACCAAACTGAACTCTTTATGTATAAAATGAGTTATAATCTGTTACTGAAACATCTTCAGAAAATGTTTTATGAAATTGAGGATGGGCACAACTTAAAGGGAAACACCAAATTTCAAAATATGTTGCATTTGAACAATTAAGAAAAGTTTTTGTATCTCTGAGCCTGGAGTCAAACAATGAAACTGAATTTGGAACCGAGTTTTCAGATTAAGAATCTTGGAGGCAACACTAAGAATTACCTCTGAAAAAGTAATACATCTTGTTGGTCTATTTTAAAAGTGTAATCTGTTTTCTACAGCCATGTTTCTTTATGTCAGGAAATATTTATTTATGCTGATGGACTTTCACAGATATGCAGATGGGCATTCTGTTATCACCATGTTACAATCTTGTCTCAGAAAGTTAACCTCAAATGGTAACCCAGCTTGTAAAAACACAACAAAAATAAAATGTCACAATATTTATTTCCACCCAGTGTCTGATGATAAGATCTTGTATTGATGATGAGAAAGTCCAACTGCCAAAGCCTAAACCTGTGTGCAGGTCTGAGCCCTGTGGAGATTGATTCATATGCCAAACTAACTGCTTCCATTACAATTGGTGCAAATCTTTGTCTATTTTCTCCTAATGTTGAAAAAAATATAAATAAATAAATAAATTGCACCCAATTCCAGCATTTCCATTAAATGGGAAATCAAATTAAATTAAAATCACACACGAATAAGCTTGTTGATGCAATAAGTCATTAGAAACCATGGCAGTGACGGATGTAAACACTTCCATGAGATATATTCACAATTCAGCTTAATTGGACGTTTTCATATTGGTTGTGTGTTCTGTGAAGGCCCATCAATAGGTGGCTGTGTTTGAAATGCGTTGCTTCATCATGAAGGCCTCCTACAGATACAACAATGACTTTCACTCTTCTTTTTTTCTCTCTCTCTCTCTCTCTCTCTCTGTATTTTCAGCCACTCTTTCTATCCAGCAAGTATTAGTTTGCTGTTCCATGTGAGTAGTTAGTGACAGCAAATGTCACTGCAGCAAAGTCAGGCTCAAAGAATAAGTGACACGCTGAGTGGAAAATGACATTTGTAATAATGACATTGTAATAGCCAGATCTGAGATGCTAAGAGGCCTGATAATAATAGCCTCCTCTCTCTGCACATGATGAAAGCTCCACATACAGAGAATACAATGTTCCACACTTTGTTGAAATGGTGAGAATGAGGAATGCCAGTCAGTAGTGATAGCTGACATGTCTCTTTGTTGAGGTTTCTTAGAATCATCCATGTCTCATTCATTTAATCTTGTCCAAGTTTCAAAATAAATTCTGTACAGAATAGGAGAGTAATACCAAAACCTTAATCCATAACTACATTTTTCATTGAAAGCAACAGAAACAACTTCAGGGTCATTCTGTAGTGTTTTCTTGACTTTACTGAGTTTCTTGTTTTGTCTCATATCTATGTCTTTGTTTGATCCATGCAATGAACTTGCACACTGTTGAATGCTCCTCAATTACTCACATCATTTCTCAAATTCTAAGAAAGATGAAACTAGTCAAAAAGAAGCAACATTTCTCAAATTTCACAGTCATAATCCTCAAACATTAATTTTGTAATTTCAAATCTGTTTTCTTTGTGCTAGAAAATACGTTGAAATATTTATTTGAACCATAATTTATTGAAGATTACCTATAATTACTAATGTAGTGTGAAAGTAAGTGTTTTTTGCACCTTCTTTAGCAAAAAAAGTAGGTGCAAGTAGATGATGTAATGATCATATTTGTAATGATCAAATATGTTCATTACATCATATTTGTAATGAAGCAGTGAACTGTTTCTCATCAAGTGCTGTACATCTATACAATTATGATACCAGATCTTAAACATATCATTTTCTTTAAAAAAGGCATTTTTTTTCCTTGAGTGCAGAAACTCCAATGACTGACTCAGAATACTGGTTCCCATGGTAACAGGGGAGCAGTGATAAATAAGCCCATTGGCACTAGAGATTCCCCTCACATTCTGTCCTGCTTCACTCATACTTTCTCTTCCGTCTTACCGACTCCATTTTCCCTTTCTGCATGTGCTTTTTCTTATGACTATTCATCTAAAAGCAATACAGCAGCTGAGGAGAAGCATGTCTCAAAAAGTGCTAAAATAAAATAGATGAAGATATTATACATCACAGCTAGTGGTGGGACTACATTAAAAATTTAACTGAGTTAATTGCAGGGTCTGTAATTAATTAATTAAAACTAATTGCATTTTAATTTAAAACTATATATTCACAAAATAAGCAATGTTGTCAATTTAAAACTCTTTTTGCTGCTAAACTATTGGACGGACATATGAGCTCAACAACAAAGATATTTATTTTTAGTCTTTTTTCAGTTTCTTCAAACATCGTATTGGAATAAAGTTCTATTCCATCCATTCATCTTTTCAGAGCTTCAGGAACTTCTGATCATTCATGGAATTTCTTTGAACTGTGGACATGTTATGGATCAGTATCAGTCTGGCTACTTGGTCAGCAAAAACTATTTACTGTGATTTAAAATGAGGCACACATGCATTTCATAACCTCTAAAAATTACTGAACAAAAAACATACAGCTTTCATTATAAACCATTCGCCTCCATTTGAACCCAAGATCGTGTTGCTGCAGGACAACTGGTGCTGTTATTTACTTTAAAAATGATGTTTTTTTTGTTGTAAAATGTGACTGTAAGCTCCAGTTGGTATGTGGTACATCGCATTAAGGAAAATCAGCACAAAATAATAATAATAATAATAATAATAATAATAATAAGTTAATTTTATGAAGCAAATTTAACTCTGTAAAACTAATATGGCAAAAAATATTTTATTGTACAGCATTTCCTCTCAGTGGACAGTGACATTTAAATTATACTTACTTACTTTGAGCAGAAACCTTTTTAGATAATAAAGTACCATTTCAAAGATGGATTCTTGTGCTGTTCAAGCATTTAAAAAAAAGCTTGAAAGATTTTTTTTTTTTTATTTTTTTTTTATCATTCCAGGTGTATTGACTATCGTGAAGAAACAGATGTAGAATGAGTTGCAGCTTGTTTTCAGCCAGAGCTGAAATGATTTTTGTTACTTTCAATCACTGCTCAGAAAGTCAGCCTCTAGGTCTGTTGTTCCACTGTATTAATGTCGACTTAAAAAACGTCCATTGTTCTTTGCTTGATTAAAATTAAATACACAACCACAGTCAGTAAAATAACATCCAGTAGCTGAATTTTAAACCACATACAACTGCTTTGATTTATCATCATACACAGCCGTTAAGTTCATTGATACAGAATGTGTCAGTGTAGAAACATCAGCATGATTCAGCATAATTTTCAATTCAAAACTCAGTGCCAGCATGTAGCAGTGACATTATCAAAATCTACACCTAGATTACCTTTTCCAGTTATTATGAAATTACAGGGGACAGATCAAACATTTGATGAAATGATGATACAATTAAACATTTGACAGGGGAAAGAAGAGCACACAATACACGGGAGGATTTGATAGTTTCTGCTGTGGCTGCCATCACCAGTGTGTTTCACTCTCCGTTCACCTTGACTTCTGTGTTTGACTGCTGCATTCAGGATGCTTAGAGTGTGTCGGAGCGTCACCTCAAATAACAATGAAAGCATGGGAGAAGTTTTGCTCTGTTTCTCTGTCCATTGCCCCTCTATTAAGGTAATGATTGTTCTGTAAGGCCTTGCTTTCATCAACAAAGGGAAACAGAATCCAGTGACACAAAAGAGTAAAGCAACAGCAACCAAGTAAATTAATTTAGAAATAAAAATACCTAAAATACACATTTCAGTGCTTACATCAGCATTTCCAAATTAGCTGGAAAGGCATTTTCTTAGAAGTTGCCACAGCTTTGCTACCCCCGTTGCCACCCTCTCTGATGACTATGATGACTATGAATTCAGTAAATAGTTATGGCAAATCAGACATTAAGAATGATAACTTCTCACAACACTGAATGTAACACACTGACACCGACTTCAGAGGTTCTGACCATTGATGACTGCGCTGAGCATCACGTGAAAATGGTGCAGCACGCATGCACTGAGCCAGGAATATCTGTGGTTGGGAAAATGACACAATAACACAAAGAATCTGCTAATTGTCAACACTGCGAGGGCTAGATAACATGGTCCACAGATATCAACTTAATCTGTTGCCAGAGCAACAGGTCTGTGTGCTCGATGCGAGTGGTTTGAAGTTGCTCTTCGCCTGTTTATGTGCATTATTTTTCTTTTGCTGTGGCACACTGCAGCCGCTGTAAAATTAAAAAATGAAACAACAAACCTGGAATAATTGCCTCATTTGTTTGTAGAAAGTGGCAAATTCATAAATAGATGTCCCACCATCAATAAAAAAACTTGCTCCTGTCTTTCTATGCCATAGATATTTTTTTTCTAGACTTCCCACTGATTCTGAGGACATGAAAGAGCAAAATTAGAATAGTGTTGTTTCACAGCACCACAATTCATTGTTTGAAATGAACGTGTTCTGTATGTTACAACAGTGGCCAAAATGAACAACCATAACTGGACAACAAAAGCCACAACACAAAGGTCAATGGAATTTAGGCTTAAGCAAAAAGTTAAGAAAATCTAAGACGTAAAGCAGAATTTTTTAGGATATGCTAAAATGTCATTTAAAATGACTATTCTGAAGTAGGAGTTAGTAATATCAAATGGGATTTAAGATAGAACCAATGTCATGTTATAACAGAAGTTATGATACAAGTTGCTTACTCTTCTGGGACACTGTATATTATCACTGTGTAATAAACTGGTTTGAGTGAACGTGCAACTGAATTATGATGCAGACCAAAATGCATTATATAAAGTCATCTCTTCGTGAGTGGACAGAGACTGCCGCAATAGCAGGACCTGGAGTAAGGCCTTCTGGGTAAATGCAACCAAAACAACAGGGACAAATAGCTTATGTTGATCCCATTGTTCAGTGTTTGTGTGGCACATATGCTGAAGACAAAAGAGAAATTGTACAACTGCTCTCATTTCAGACCACTTCATTTTTAGAAGTTTCTGTTAGTTTCTCTTCTTCAGTTTTTTTGTGTAATTACCTTTAGTGATTCTTGGTGCAGCGCCACTACAGGTAAGGAGTGGAACAGGTTGATCAAAGGGTTTGATAGGTTTGACTCAGTGTAGTGTGAAAGAGAACCAAAGCAGCTAAAATGGATCTGTTGCAATTTCAGATTGAATCAAACCAAGTCTACCCGACTATCAGATCAGTGAACTGTCAGTCACAAGCTGACCTGTCACAACCAATCCAATCCTTCCCCTTGAGACTGCTTTCCATCATCGTAACAAACAGGAAATAAAAGAATAAAATAGAGTGGGTTCATATTTGGGGCATAATACTTAATGATTTTGCTTTGCACTCGCTTTATTGAAAACAGTAGCAGGTGCAAATTGAGCTGACGCCTGCCAAGGTTATCAATTTCATAATAGTTATTAGTCCCCAATCTCCAACACAAAGCCGCTCAATCAACACAGTCTCCATTACATTGATGTCTGGGTTGTCAACACGTACACACACACACGCACGCACGCACGCACACACACCAACCCACAGAAAACACTGATTTTTCCTTCCAGCAACTGGTGTCTGCTGCCACATTAAATGCTGTGCCATAAAGCCCAAATCTGTCCATTCAGTCTCTGCTTTCTTCTGCATGAAAACAACAATAGCTTGGCCATTTTGGATGCTCAATTATGCAGAAGTGCTCTTGGGCAGACAGGCAGATGACACCCTTGGCTCCTTTTGCCGAAACATTTGCATGTGCGATTTGTCAGAGCAATCTGAGAATTTTTTGATGGTGTCTTTCTGTCTTTCTCTCTGCGTATGTGTGTGTTATGTAAGTCTTGCAGGCATTTACTCTCCAAAAAAGGAAAGTAGAGTTAGCTGAGATCTCTTGAGATTATGCTCTGCAGACAAAATCTGCTTGAGTATGAAAAGATTCTTCGTCTGCTTTAAGTGCCAGTGGTAGGAAATCCATCGGTTTACCCATAACTACTGTCAGACAAGGCTTCAGAGATGCACACAGCATGCAGTGTAACAGCTTTGCTGTACAACAATCCGAGTTGGGAGATAAAATTAAGACTTTTGCAACAAGCATTCTTTGTGAATATTGAGAATTGATTTTGTATAAGCCAATAGGAGCCATAACTAAAACCTTAAATCCCACAATGTAAGAATTGAAGAAACAGGAGGCTTGGTTCTGTCATGTCTGTCGCTGTGGAGCTCACCTCACTACAGTAAAGCAGACCGAACAGAACCAGGTATTTACATGAACATTTTAGAATTGTAAATTGGATTTATTCAGTAGCAACATTTTTTGATACTAGGATTAACACAAAGTGTGTAGAAATGAGTTGCAGTCCTTTTTCTGTGTTCCACTTGAACTCGTTGGTGTACCTCTTCCTCTTTTTATTCTCATAGTGATCCAGAACATCTGGAAGGAAAACAACAATACAGAAAACTACAGATGTTGAGCTATTTCACAGTAAGAACAATTTCTACAGCCGAGAGCTTCTTCTCCAAGTTAGAACTCATGAGAAAAGCAAACATGTGGAGCTCAGCTTAAAAAAAACATCTGCACTCCAGCATATATAATAGTGAGTTATTGGGGATGAATCAATTTTTAAAAAGGAAGTGAATCTGAAAATTATTCTCCCCATCAGAATTAATTTGATAAACACAGTCAGTGCTTTTTGTTGAGAGAAACACTGAGCTTGTAAAAGCATGTTTCTCACAGAAAAACAATTTAGGTTTTTCTTCATTTCAGGAGACAAGCCCTTTTAGCAGATGTTGCAGGAAGGTACTTAGTTCATAATGAGTAAACTCCTGCTGTTCCTCCTGTCAGGCTGCAGGCAGCAATGGAAGAAGTTGTTTACACTGCTACAATGTTTCTTTGATTGCCTCAGATTGGGCCTACCCTGGAGTAGGAGAGGGCAAGACATCAATATTAAATTGTGAAGGAACATTTTGATGACTCTTTTGCTTACAATTGTAGTAGCTTAGCATTAGCATTGTTAGCATCACTTTTTGAAAATTAATCCAACAGGGAGGTTTTAACCATCACAGAGCACAAGGTATTTAAGATGGAGATTTAAGTCATTTTATTTATTAATTTTTTTATATTCTTTTTTATATTTAAATCCATTTCTTAGAATTTTGCAAAACAGTTTGAGACATACTGTAATTTAAGTGTTAAGTAAGCCAACATAAGTATTAAAGGTCAATTCTGAGAAACATAAATTAGCAAAACTGTGAAACCCCTGAGGGGACACAGGTTAAAATCAAGATTTCTTGAGGGCATCAGGTTCTTTCTGGACTTTTCTTTCTTCAGTTTTTGGATGACATTATCAGAGTTAATGTGGTTTCAGGCAGTATAATCCAGTCTGAGTTCGTGGATATCGCTTTATTGGTTGTCCATAGTATTTGATACACATACTATCTGGTGTGCTTGATTTACTGTGAGAGAGTGGGTGGTGCACACAAGAATATATCTGGTGCGCATGAGAAACCTTTTTTTTTTCTTTTTTTTATTCAGGTCCCCTTATGTGATCCAAAAAAACTGTGCAAACTGTTTTCATAAAAGTTCCATAATCTTCTATTCTTTTATGAAAGAAAATTTAAATAAAATGAGGATCCTGGTTTAACAGGAAGAATATAATTGTGCTGTGAATTTCTTTTCAGGCTTATACTGACAACATGGACACTAGATTTAGACATATTTAACAAATGAATTTCAGAGGAGAATAGAATCATTATTGTAAGACTGAGCAGAGTACCACAGATAAATGACTCACTTCACCCTAAAGTTCTCTTTAATGTTTTTTTGTTTCTGAGCAAGCAAAGCAAGTATTAAAATATGTATTTGACAAAAATTTTGATCCATGAAACACTGAATCTATTAGTCAATTTCATTTTTTATGAGATTGTTGTCATTGTTGAGGATTTGTTCATGTTTTTTTTAAACTAGTGTTAGCAAAGGACGCGGTCAAGTCATGAGACTTAAAACAAAATCAGAGCTGAATAACAATTTTAATGGTTTTAAACTCAACTTGATAAAATCACCAAAAAATGTGAACTTTCATCCCAGTGACTTGTCACTGGCGTTGATTGACTTGAAAACACTTATAATGTAACACAGCACGCGTGTGTGAGAGACAGCAGGAGTCTGAGGGAGACAGAGAGACCATTTGACCTACCAAAGAGAACCTTGTGTGCTCAGGCTAATTTAGCAGATTCACCATTGCAACAGTTTCAAAGCAGGTGACAAAGACTCTTCCAAAATAATAAAAATGTCAGAAAATATGACGTGACAAGCTAAATTGTTTTCTTTTGGGTTAGCAGCTCTTTGTGCCGCTATGAGGAAGCTCTCACTGCTGCCTCTAGTAGATTTGTAGCCTGCAAGGCACTATGCACAAACACACATTCACCTACTTTTTATTGACTGGGGAAAGGCAGAGATCACAATTTTAATAAAAAGCCAATATCGGGTGGATAAGAGTAATATATTTCATGGGATGAGAGATAAGGCAGCAGAGGCTGACACTCAGAGTACGCTACAGGTATACAGCGTAATTTATGGATCGTTTAAGGGAAGGTGTAGTTTTAAGATATCTGGGTTTTTTTGCCCACATTTGTCATGTGGGGAAATACAATATGACTATAGTTTACACTCTAAATGGAATGTGTGAAGCAGAAACAACTGTGGATTAATCAGTTGATACAGACACCCAGATCTTGACCAACTTTGTACCTTTGTGAGAACTTGAGACACTGTTGGATTGTTCAATAATGATTTCAGTGGAAAAACATGTTGGAAAACAGTTTGTCTTTACATGAGTGTTTCTTTAAATTTCTGCTACTTTTTTCTACTGCTTACAGCAATGTAACAAGAATAAACATAAGAAAACTGATATTCCTTAAACGCATTTAAACAACACATCAAAACTGCAGATTCAAAATGTTTTCTATTAAAGTTTATTATATATATATATATATATATATATATATATATATATATATATATAT
>VMRN01000061.1:1926476-2031018 GCA_010277015.1 Poeciliopsis turrubarensis
ATATAGATATAGATAGATAGATATAGATATAGATATAGATATATATAGATAGATATAGATATAGATATAGATATAGATATATATACCTGATTGGCCCAGTTGAAATTCTACTGGAGAAATCCAACTCAATGGGAGAAATCCCTGAAATCCCTGACAGAGAGCTGAATGGAAGGCAATGGCTAGGCTCATGAGTCCTCTGGGTCTCCTGTTGTGATGAGAATGTTTTTTAAACAAATTATACCTCTGGGTTAGAGCTGACTCTGTGCCATGTGCGATATATGCATTGATGCCTTTGTAATGGCTGATGAATAGAGCTACGTATATCACTCTTTATTTCGCTCTCTGGTGAGATATTCTGTAATGGTGTTGACCAAAAGGTCGTGTAGTGACAAAGAGCTTTTCAAAACGAGTTCTGTGATCAGCGCTGTGTGAAAAGTTCTGAGATCTTTTCACATGAAGAAGAAAGGGGATGCAAAATAATAAAATGTATGTAATAACACTAACATGACTTCTGTGGTTACTCAAACCCTGTTTGACGAGACTCGTTTGGGTGAAGAGCTTTGCAAAGGCTTTCTGAATCAAAGTGAACGTTTGCACCATTTGCTTTAATTATCCTCTCTCTCCAGGGTATGAGTGTATCCTAATGTGTCTCTATTACAAGCCCTTTACTCTTATTCTTCAACCCATCTTGTCCCAAAGGTGGTATTAATTATTAAGACCCCAGTCATTATTTCAAATATTAGAAAAAGGAAATAGACTTTTTGAAAGCTTCCAAGACAGAAAAAATTTCACAGAGCTTGTGAAAGAAAGGCCAATCACCTTGTCAAATCTGCACTTTTCATATTTTTTTCTTTGTGTGGCAAAGATCTGTAAAGTAGAAAAATGGTAGGATGAATATTATTTTTATGTATTTTGCACTTTTTCCCTGCTTTGAATTTTGTTTGATATATATTGCAATCTCTTCTGTTGTGTTCATACATTTGGTCTTATCAAAGCTTAAAATTTGAAGACAACTTCTTTTATCTGAAATTTATTTTCTTATAGTTTGTCATAGCAGCACATTCATTAGTTTAGGTAATTGAACACCAGCAAAATGACATGTAAAAGCATTAAAATGCTTCCAAAACTAGATATTTTCAGATAATTCCTTCACAACACTTCACTTTCTTTACACCATGGCTTTAACCAAATTCATTTTTCTTTTCACTATATACAAGAGGCCAGTGTTTATAACCCTGACTCCTCTAACATAGCTCTGTTGTGTAAAATCATTAGCGAGAAGAGCTTTCACTGTGTAATTATTATTGATTCAACAACAAGCTGTTTCGGCCGTCTGAATAGCAGCTGCAGCAACAAATTCACAAGTTATTAGCAATGTTTTAAAAAAGACACGCCACCATGAAAGATAACAGACGAGTTATAGTAAAAATGAGAAATGAACCTCCTATGGCTTCTCACAGGATCAACCAGTGATACACTACAGGTTCTCGTGATGCTAAGCTGTGATATGGACACTTTCGTCTTGGAAGACAGAGGAGCTTATGATTATGGGGGAATTTCTCTGCCATATTTAGAGAGTACATATTTTCAGTATGAAAGAAAGATTTTTTGTCTTTCTTCTCAAAACCTGTCATGTTTGTACTCAAAACTTCTGCTGTCTTTCAACTATTCACTGTGCTTTCTCAAACCTTTCACCTCGAGTTCAAAACTTCTCTGTGCTCTGATGAAATATCTTGCATACTTCTCTGCTCGCTTGCAAATACTTTTCTTCTCTCTCTTGGTGAAAAAATGTACCATCGCCTGGCAACTTCTCAATAGAAAGATTACCTATCATAACTACACATGACACACAGCTCTACATTACAATGTCACCACAAGAACCCATCTAAGCACTGAAAAGCTTAGAACAGATAAATATGTGTCTGTGACAACTTTATCCAGCTGAACAGAAACAAAACTTAAGTTATTACCTTTGGACCTGAAGAGGAATGATCTAGTCAGCACACAGCTTCTGGTGTTACAGTTGGATCAGATCAGGCCTGAAATCTGGATGGACTCCATGCATTTATCTTCAGTCACATTGATTACTGCAACAGTGTCTTCACAGGTCTCCCTAAAAAAAAAAAAAAGCTACAACTGATCCAAAACACTGCTGCTGGCATTCCCACTAAAACCAGGAAGATAGAGCTTATAAAACAGTTCTATATTCCTCCCACTGAGAGAATAGACTTTAAAATACTGCTGTTAGTTTTTAAATCACTAACCAGCTTAACACCATAATACATTAAAGATCTGCTGTTGTTGTATGAATCTTCCACACCTTTCAGGTCTTCTGGTTCTGTTTCCCCAGAAACAAAACCAAAGTTTGAGACGCAGCATTCAGCTTCTATGCACCAGACATTTGGAACAAATTTCAAATTTGGAAACAAATTTCCAGAAAACAGCAAAACATCTGAAACACTGAGTTCCTTTAAATTCAGGTTAAAAACCCAGATGTTTGAGTTGCCCTTGAATGTAACAAACAAAACATTGATCAAAATATTTGACATGTATTGATGATTTTGATGATGACATTTGACAAAAGGTAATGTTTGTTGTTTTTGAGACTTTATATTTTTGTGTTTTAATGATGTGAATCAATTTCAACTGCCTTATTGATCTATAGATCTATTGATCTATTGATTAATTGATTGATTCCATAAATTATTCACATTTTGGACACTTTCATTCTCTTCATTTCTTCATGAACATCTTTAGCTCTGGTATATGTATTGGTATGTGTTAATTTCTCCAGGTGATGTTACCATGGATTTGCCAGGTGGAATTCTCAGCAACACTAATTCCCCATACGGAATCCCCCCCAAAGTGCAGATTATCCAACATCATAATGCTACTGTAGGTTTTTATCTTCCACTGTGTGTGTGCGTGTGTGTGTAAGCACCTATATGAATCACAATAATAATAACTCTCAGCCCGGCTAAGATAAACCTAATCTGACACAGGAAGTAATTCCTTGTCTTCCTCTCGCAACAGTGGGATTTGCCTCTGTGGCTGCTGGCTGATAGTGTCATGGGAGAAGAATGAGGGCTTCTGGCCGCACAGAGCAAGGATTATGTCTCCACAATACACCTTTCTCAGAATGCCTGGTCTTTATCTAAACTGTTGCATTAGACTATTTGAAACAGGTACATAATGGATTTGTAATTACACAATTACAAGGTGTTCTCAATACATGTGGAGATACGAAGCTGACACTGGCTTTGTTTCTAAAGGTTTAAAACCTCTGAAGCTCTTACAGCCATTAAGCATTGAGAAAACCTGCACTTATTTGGAAACCTAAATGCTTATATTTTCAGTTCTTTTCCTTACAGATAATGATGGAGAAATAGGCTCGACTGTCTCTGTCGGCTCCAGCCTGAGCAGTCTCTGCTGTTGCTGCAGGCTGGAGAAAAGCAGAGGTACAACACCAGAACTGTATGTTGAGGTAAATCTAATGCCATCTGTGTATTACATAACTCCGAAAGCAGCTTGAAAAAATCACTCTCATCACACCGAAGCATAAAATAAGGAAAAGCTCTGGTAGTGCTGCGTATGTGATTACCCAGGGCTCTCTTTCTTCTTCTGACACAAATTTTAAAGCCTTTTCGTCCCCAACTTCTGTACCATCCATAGCAACCACATCGACCACACATTAAAGTGGAAATGTCAGCGCAAGTGGAAGGAAGCTGGAGCAGAAAATTGTGCTTTGGAGAGTTTTCTTTTCTCTTTCGCCCCGGTTTCCTCTCTAAGTCTCCTTCCAGACAGAAGAATGAGTCTGAAGTCTAAATAAATTGTGCTGTTGAATTTATCACATGCAGGGAAACGTTTGGGGCCATGGATTTTCCATGATTATCCCAAATATCACTATTTGTTCAAAATACAATATCCTTTCTTCCATAGTATCCAGTGCTCAAATGTTTCAGATCACTGAATGTATTTTCATGTTTGATAAAGATAGCTTGAGTCAGTGCACAAGGCAGTTTAAATATGACGATTAAATTTATGAAAGGGAAAAAACCCAAACAGGACTGGCTCTGTGGACAAAATGTAAGAACCACCAAAGAACTGCCTGTGACACCTTTAGAAGCAAAATCTTCCTTTTGTCTTAAGTCAGCCACAATGGATAAGTTTGTATATGAACAAGAAGTTTCAGGTCATAACTACTGTATTTTAATAGGATTTAACTCACAGCCACATACACAGCTTGGTTTAAATGAGGGCATCACCAATGACTTCCATTGGTTTGCCTCCTGCAGCCAACTAAGAATTATAGATCTGTCTGTTACTGTCACACATCTCTCCTTCTGTATGTTTTCTGCTGCTCTGTCACCAACACAAAGAAAATCTACCTCACTTATAGAGCATTTACTCCTACAGGAAGTACACATAAGAAAGAACACACACAAACACACATCTGTGGAAGAGTGTGTTGGTCAAGGAGGATAGCCATGACTTTGCCAGAGGGAGTAAGGACAGGGGAGCATGGGTAGGGTGGCTGAGGGAGTGAGACTTACAGAGATTAATGACCCCAAACTGTCTGTTTAGAGTGTGTTTGCCATGTGTTTGTGTGGGGCCCCTACAGTAGAGACATTATGCAGACGATGGGGCTGTCTCTGACGGATGGGCTCGTTTCGCAGTGAGAGGCTATTTCCACAGTGACTCGCGCTGGCTCTCACACAGAAATACACTCCGACACAGCGAGCGATGCTGCCGGTTCAGTGTGGGTGTCACCAAAAGTCAGCTGTTACCACAGCCCCCAACTGAGTGACATATTAACCTGGTACTCTCACAAACACACACACGCGCACGCCCCCACGCATCCACACACACTCTAACTGTTTTTACCCACAGCATGTAAGCTGAGGCAGGATGCTTACGTGATGCGATCATTGAGGGGCTTGGCGCAGGATTCTGCATACACACATTTTCATATGTATAAATTTACATGCGTTTCTAAATACACACACAGAGGAAATATGAATTAAAGATTGACTGACATTTAGTATTTTCTCCCTTGTTAGGTTGCAGAGTATGTTTGGTATGTTAGACATCCTACAGGGCCTCAGTGTTTTTCTCTTTTTTTGTTTTTTTTCTAAATATTGGTTTGCCTTGATTCATGAAAGCCTTTATTTGCAACTTCAGTTGATATAGAGTTGGAACAGATGCAGAAGATGGTGGTCAGGCTTTGGAAATCTTTTATTAGCAAAGTGCTTGACAACAGTGTCTTTTGTGTGCTTTTATTTAAGTCAATTAAAGTTTTCATAGGAAAAAGGCTAAAAACAGGAATCATTCACTTCTGGCTTGGCCACATTCTGAAAACTCAGTATTAAAACAGTATAAGTAAAAAATATAATCAAAAGCTTCAACTGCAGCCATGTGACCATCATCATTGTTAACCCTGTCAATCTCAGCACTTTTGCTTTTCACTCCATTTAATCCAATGTTTCAGACTTGCTAAGGTATTGAAGGTTGCTACTTTTTGGACAATTCCAGATCATTGAAAAAAAAAAAAAAAGTAAGTCTGTTAGGACCTGTGAAGTCAAACATTAAATTTCGTTTCTATATCACCAGTTTACAATATATGTCTCCAGACCATTTAACAATTCAACCTAAAATCAATTCAATCCAAAAATGCCAACAGATTCAAAGTTAATTGCACACATTCTAATTTTATCATTATATAAAAATAAACTATGTAGTCAAATTCATAGTTTATGAATTTGACTAAATTTGAGCCACTGGTTTTAGTGCCAGTGGCTCAAATGTTTTCTGATTGGATCAAGGAACTGATTTTGCAACAATTCCTCCTCAGCATAATGAAAAGAGTTGACTGTCATGATGAAATTTTGACAGTCAAATTCTAAACATTTTTTTAACATCTCTGTTCCGTACATATTTTATGTTGGGCTTCCAAAATGTTTAGTTCGAGGCACACATTAGATGTAGCTGGCAGGTGATTGTGGTACATGTAGTGATCGAAAGAAAAAAAACAAAAAAAAACATTTTTTTTGATTAAATCCAATTTATTTTTATAAATATACCTCATTTATAAAATGAGGTATATTGTAGAGGACTGGAATTACATTCCTCCTCCAACATTATACTATTTTTTTTTGTTTTTTTTTTTTAACAAGAATAGTTAGTATTAAACACATTCTAATGAGACAGCAAACTCTTCACTAATCTCAAACCATCGGCAGACATTGTTCTATTTAGAATACGTCTATTCATCTTTGAGTTGTAACTTAACATTTCATATGAGTTTTCGATATCTACAGTAAATCATAAATTGTCCACACTTGAGTGGATTACATGAGCAACAATCTAAATCAGCAATGCACTCTGCTGCAGATTAAGAGAGACACAAGAAGACTGAACCAATTTAGCCTGTTCTGTGACAGACTTCTCCTCGTTTCCGACGGACACATGGAGAAAAAGAACGACATACACCACACAAACTGCAATCTTACTCGTGTGACTTATGACAAATTGACTTCATGCAAATGAGTGTCATGTTGATCCTGAAGGGGAGAGACAAGAGATAGAGAGAAGAGGGAAATCAAGCGAAAAAAGGAGGAAGATTATGAAATCCACAGACATGGGCACGAAACTCTACATAAACCACAATGACAAAGATGAGTAAAAAGCCAGAGCAATTTCCAGAGTAGGAAGGTGGTGGGAGGTGGAGTGTGATCAAGTCAGAGAAACAAAGTGTTTCAGCAAATGAAATCCATCTCCATAAAACTCAATCCTCTTAGTCTGCAATATGCTCCAAATGGACAGATTGATATAAGGGGTCGCAGCCCTGACCATATCCCTGGCAACCATACTTGTTACCATCCCAACCCTAACACTCTACTTCTTTTCTCTCGTATATTTGAACCTTTTTTCTTTTTTTTTTCTTTTTTTTTACCTAGTTTGGCTTTTCTTGCTCTTTTTCCCATTTCTATAAAGTCCCTGAAATTCACTCAGATCAAATTCACAGACTGTAGAGTGGATATTAAAGGAAATACAGTCCACACCCTTGGCCCTCGTTAAAGGACTGGGTCTGCAAGCTGAAAGCAAATATCAAGACAATACTGATAAAAGAGTCCAACAGAACCCAATGATTTTTACATTGCACAGGCAAACGGCTCACACTTCTGTCTGTGGTCTATGAACACAATAAAAACTACATAATCTCACATTAAAGGTTTTCACGTTCTCCATCTAAAGTTGAATAGTCAAGGTGTGATCACATGGTTTCCAATTCAGAATACATGAAACGCTCACTCTGATTTTACAAAATGTTCACGAAGGCAACAACAAACCTTCATACAGACAGCCTCCTCTATTGACGATGATATTGCAATTGCCATCCTGGAGGTTTTAGCAATTTCACATTTGTGAAGAATTGTACAAATGTAAGTACACATTTAACTGCGTTGGATAATCATTCTGTAAGAGGTTTCAGGTCTCATGTAGATACTCAAAACGGACAGTGGAATTGGACCAATGAAAATGAAATATCAATATGTTTGTCTGAGCATGGTTTGCATAAAACGTTTAAAAACGTCTGACCAATCGCACAATACTTTGCACAGAACTCTGCAAAATCGTTCGACATGGACATATGGAACCTGTGCTGTGAAGAGGAGGAGGCGGTCTCTCTGAGGGAAAAAAATGGGAAAAAACACAATTTAATTGTTATGATGTTCCCATTAAATAAAAAAATGCAATTAAGATAATTACGTTATTTTCATGCAATGTCACTAAAAATCATGTCAGTCGTGCGTGTAAGCATGAGATATATTCATATTTCAGTCATGGCTCTAAAGCTCATCATCAGAGGAGACGTCAGCGTCTTCCTGGGGCATTGGAGCAACAAGACCCTTAAACTTGTGAGCCCTTAAACTACGTATGCGTCGTTTTGTGGAAACTCTGGAGGCGCTTTGAAGAAGAGCTATGGATTCAAAATTTTCAGATGACTCACTCAATGAGATGAAATGTGCAATGCTGTGAGAGCTGTGGTGGAGTCAGGTTCACATTGTGCAAGGAGGCTGGTGTCTACAAATAAGGAAGAAGCTATTGCTGCAGCCAAACTATCGTATGTCATGTGATGCGATGACAAGTTTTCCATTACAGTTTTGTGAAATCCACAAATTTTGAAACTCTTAAAACATCATGTAGTAGTAGCTCTAACACATTTTTGTTTCTTGAAAAATCATTATATAATAATTACTCTTGTAATTCCACCTTGTGTAATTTTATATTTTATGGTCAATGGAGAGGCGTCTACCGAGAACCGATTTTGGCACTTCAGATGCAGCATGTGGGAACCTTCGCCCTGGCTACTCAACATTTCCCAACCCTAATCTAACGTCATACTTTGAAAAGACCAGTTTCAAACAAAATCCCTTCTGAAGTTAATCAAAAAGTTTTTTAACAAGTTCAGTAAATCTATGTGAAACACCGATATGCATTTCACCCCAGCACAGGTTCACAAACAGTCTTGTTTCATTCAAATCTAATTTAAGCACTAAGAACCACTTTTTTACTGACTTTTCCTTTCAACCAGTTAGAAAAAGCAAAGACACTCCTCTGACCTTCAGTGTCATCTACCAGCTTTTAAACACAAGCTCTACATGGAACTGGAGCTGTTAAGTAATGGTAATGGTCACCTTAAGGTGCAAACATCATTCCATCATGACGGTGGCCTAATGCCACTAAGCTGACAGTGAAGTCATGAACTGAGGTGAGTTCCTCCGTGACTGTGAATAGCAGATGTAATCATGCATAAAGCTTTTCAGGCACTATATTTATATCTACTTCCTGCTGAGAGACTTGGCAGACTGCTGCGAACTGTAAGGCAACGATTGAGTGAACAATGAAGCCTGCGGAGGTCATCAGTAGGCTAGTTTGTCATTCGCCCTTGTAGCTTGTCTTGTACTGCAGGAGCTAAGAGTAATGAAGTACAAACCACATCTGTCCTTGTAAGATTTCTTATACTCTGCTTAGCAATGGACATACAGTATATATAAAGCTGACAATTTGAAAAGAATGAAAAGAATGAGCATAATGGAAAACAATGGAAATGGAAAACAAATAAGACACAATAGAAGCTGCCAATTTTAAAGCCACTTTTCTATGGCATGTAGTGTCATAAAAAAGTATTTTCCCCTTACACATTTCTGATTTTGCTATTTTTTTTGTCACATTTAAATATTTGAGATTGTTATTAATGGAAAAAGCAATCCAAACTAAAATGGGCCTGCGAGAAAAAAGCTATCCCACTTTTTGTCTCAACTAGTAACATCAAGTATTTGCATCAACTCGACTTAGACTGTCTTGGAGGAATTACTGTGTATTCCACTTTTCGTCTTCTTGTTTTAATTAAGCCCTTTTAAGGGTTACAGGTGTTAGTAGCTAAAATAAGGTTACTCCAAGGCATTTCAGTTTAGGCACATGTTTTGACTAGATCATTCCATTACATTCATTGTTTTGTTTGTTTCCTTTGAGCTATTTTGTCAGCAGTGGAAAGTAGATGCCAATTTTGACCAAAACATGTCAATCACAATAGTGATTGACATGTTAATCACTATATATTACCCCTTGTTAATATAATTAACAAGGGGTAATTATATTTTTTTTTTTACATGGAGCTTCAATAGTGTTTTTTTGTCTTGTTTTTCATTAATTAAATATCATTTAATCTAACTGTGGCTACAAAGCAATGTATTTTTTTTTATTTGTTCCTGTTTCTGCAGCATCACCATAAAATGGAGCCTAGGCGTAAATTCAATTTGGAAGACTCGTTCCTCACGCGCATTCAATTAGCGCACGCATCCATCGTCTTTGATCGATCAAGCTGATCCTGCCACGTCACTTCCGGTCATCTGTCAAGTCATTGTTGAAAAGGATCTCCAGCTGGTTCGCCTCTGCTTGTCAGTCGAGCTCTCGAAGCACGATCTAATGTCCGACTTTGAGTCTGATTGCTTACCGGGTTCCCCGGTCCCTCCCGATCTTCCCGGAGATCTCATCCCCCCCACCTCCCCCCCGTTGCGTCGCAGGGGTCGCTTACCATTGCGTCCTACGCCCCCATCTCCAGCTTCCTTCCTCCGATCCAGAGGCATCTCCCTGGTCCCAGGTCTACCTCCGCCGCAGGCTGCTTCTCTTGCAGCTCTTCTACCAGCCGACGACGCATCTCCGCGATTTCCTTCGCTAATCTCTCCCCCACCCCCTCCAAGCGGCAGGAAGCGAACCGTCCGCTCCTGGTCCCTCCTCCACCGTCCGCTCCTGGTCCCTCTTCTCACGGGCCAGTCCCGACGCCGGAAGTTCCCGGACCGTCTTCACGCCAACGCTCTCAATCTTCTCCTGCTGTCGCTCAGATTCACCTCCTTACGTCTTCGCTAATCACCTCTATGGATTCTCTTCAGCGTTCCATTTCCTCGCTGTCTACGTTTCTCCACCGCGGGATTCCAGACTCCGTTAACCCTTCCACCGCTCCTTCAACGTCCGCTCTCGCGGCACCTCATCCCGCCCCTCAAGCCCTCCTCTCGGCCTCTACCCTCGCCACAGCCCGTCCGGTACCTCTCCTAGGTACCCCCTACACGCCCCTATGCGCCAATATTTCTCCGAGACTGCGTTCCAAGATACTTCAGGGGCAGTAGTGAATTTGGCTTCCATCTTCCTTCCCTCCCCCGAAGTTGACCAAAGTGTAGCTTCTTCAGGGGATTTCTCCGCCATCTTTAAATCCTCCGATCCACGCCTCTCTAAGGACCTTTCCATAGGACAATTCTTGGCCGTGTTTGGTGTATTTAGAGACGTCATTTGTAGCATCTACCCTGAACGCCGCATAGAATTAGACGCCTACCTAGCTTTGATAGCCGACTTACACATGCAGTATGGCCGGTCTTTATTTTACCAATATCATAAAGCCTTCGCTTCTAAAGCTGCAGCAGTCTTGTCTCGTTCCGGTCAGTGCCTCAACTGGTCCATCCTAGATATGGAAATCCTCATCATGCTCACCCAGTCCTCTGCATGTTTCCAGTGTGGCGCTGTCGGCCACCAGAGCGTCTTTTGTCCTTCCATCCCTTTCAAGAAAACGCCTCCCGTCGTCAACCCCCTCAGCCCCTCTTACCTTTCAAACCCCTCCTGCCCCCCCCATCCCGCGACCGCCATGGACGCGAAGTAAAGGTATTTAACAACATGCCTATATGCAACAACTTTAGCGAAAGCATTTGCGCATTCCCTAACTGCGCCTTCCTTCATGTGTGCAGCCTCTGCAGGGATGCTCATCCAAAATCCGTTTGTCCCCGCCGCCCGTTCCCAAGCAGAAAACGGGATTTCAGAAACTAGTTTCCCTTCACCTTCGCACTCCCATCCTCACTACCGAATTAGCAAAACTACTCTCATGTCACCCCGACCGCACTTTCGTTAATTTCTTGATCACTGGGCTCTCCCAAGGTTTCCTAATAGGTGTCCCTCACGCCCCCAGCTCTTCTCTCGTCATTCCCAATCTTTCGTCAGCCCTGCACGAGCCAGTCATCGTTTCTCAGCTGCTCGCTAAGGAGCTGGCTAAGGGTCACATCATCGGCCCTTTTGATTCCCCCCCTTCCCCGTTTTTCACATCAATCCCCTAGGCGTTACTACTCGAAAATTTTCCGGCAAGAAACGCCTCATCTTAGATCTTTCAGCCCCCCACTCCGGCCCTCACTCCAGCATTAATAGTCTCATCCCGAAGCTTCCCTTCTCCCTTTTTTACGCCTCAGTGGATCACGTTATATCGCTCATTAAACACACTGGTCAAGGCGCATGGTTGGCGAAAGCCGATATTACAGATGCTTTTAAGATCATGCCGGTGCATCCCTCTCAGTGGCACCTGCAAGGTGCCAAATGGGACGGCAAATTCTATTTCTTCGTACGCCTGACTTTTGGATGCAGGAGTAGTCCCGGTCTTTTCAACATGTTATCCGAGGCGCTCTGCTGGATTCTTCTCAACGTCACTAAGCTTCCCTCTGTGCTTCACCTCCTTGATGATTTCCTCCTTATCGATCCGCCTTTCCAACCTCCCGTCTCGCTTCTAAAGCTAAAGGACCTTTTCTCGAAAGTCGGTGTCCCTCTCTCCTTCCACCTCGATCGAATTTCTAGGCATCTCTCTGGACTCTAAGTTGATGCTAGCTTCTCTGCCGGCCAACAAATTGGCCCGCATTCGAGAAATAGCTCACGCCCACCTTTCATCTCCGGCACTTTCCAAACGTCAGCTTTTATCCTTGCTCGGTCACCTTAATTTTGCCATGCGCATAATCCCCCAGGGTCGTTCTTTCATCTCCAGGCTGCTCGACCTAGCTAATTCGGTCCCCTCCCTGCTAGATCTGGTCTCTTTAGACGGTGGTTGTCGTTCAGATCTTCATTTGTGGTCGAACCTGCTCGATCACTGGAACGGCATCTCTTTCTTTTATGACGACATCGTTCTGTCAGCTGCCTCCATCCAGTTTTACACCGACGCCGCCCCGTCTGCAGGCTTCGGCGGGTTCTTCCAAGGCAGATGGTTCGCAGAGAAGTGGCCCTCCGCATTCCCACGGTCCGAATCCTCCGCCTTCTACGAAATCATCCCCATCGCAGCAGCCTGCTGCTTATGGGGAAGCCTATGGGAACGCAAGCGCATCGTTGCCATGTGCAATAACGCAGCAGTCGTCGAAGCCATTAACAAGGGCCGGTCCTCCTCTCGCGCTATCATGCCTTTCCTTCGGCGTATCACCTGGCAGTCCATCATCCACAATTTCATTTTAACCTCCTGTCACGTTCCAGGCTATTCTAACTCTATCGCCGATGCTCTCTCCCGTCTCCAATTTCAGATCTTCCGGCGCCTCTGTCCTTCAGCCGACCCTCTCCCGACTCCGGTCCCCCCCTTGGAGGACCTCATCCTGAACTAATTCCTCCTTCTATCCGACCTTTGCTTCTCTCCGCTAAATCTCTCATCAAGAGCGGTCTAGCACCTTCCACGCTCAAAACCTACACCTTCGCCTGGGAAAAATTTAGCAAATTCTGCCAGTACCACGAGATCCCCCTTTTTCCGATCAGTACCAACACTGTCGTAGCATTTCTTACCCACTGCTTCATCCATCTGCAGTTCAAGCCCTCTTACGTCCGCAGCCTCCTAGCAGGTATTAATTTCTTTTTCCAGCTTCATCAGCCGTCGCCCTCTCGTAGTCTCTTTTCTGATCATACCATTAAGCTCCTGCTAAAGGGCATCTCTAATCAATTCCCAGCACTCCCCGATGACCGTAAACCCATCACTCTCCCCATCCTTCGAAGCCTACTTTGTGCTCTCCACTCAAGTTCATTTTCTCCCTATCTCAAGCACCTTCTATCGAGCTCATTTCTATTAGCTTTCTACGGGTTCCTCCGTTTGGGGGAATTTACTACCCCTAGTAAAACCTTTATACCTTCTAGAGATCTAGCTGTCCCAGATCTTCAGTTTCATTCAGACTACTATACCCTTTCTCTGAAACACTCTAAATCCCATGGAGCCTGCACCGTCGTCATAGCTCGTAGCAAAGGGCCGTTTTGCCCCTTTCTCACCATGTTTAAATTCGCCCTGTTGCGCCATAAGATTAGTTTCCCTTCCGAAGCTTTATTTCTCACTCCAGAAGGCTCCCCCATGACCTCATCATGGTTTCTCAAACACCTCCGACTTCTCTTAGCCGCCATCCACCTCCCTCCTAGTCAGTTCTCAGGGCACTCATTCAGGATCGGGGCGGCCACATCTGCAGCCGCCCAGGGAATTCCAGCATCGACGCTCCAGCAGCTCGGACGATGGTCATCTTCTGCATACGCCTCCTACATTCGTCCTGACCTCCCTTCTGTACTCTCAGCCCAACGTTCTCTCAGTGCCTAGGTAAGCACTGCGCAATTCACTGGTGGTGGTTTTATCCTATTGAGCTTTGCCCCTCTCCAGCTAAGGTCTGGTTTTCGTATGTCTTTTGTCCCGCTATACTCATTACCGAATTTCTTCTCGGTGATCAGCAGACGCCCGCATCACTCCGCAACGAATCATGAGTTCGTCTCGCTAGTTCTCCGTTTTCTTCTCTCTTTAGCACTAGCACCCGATTTTAGCTACCTTCTTTTGGCCCTTCACCTTCTATCTTTCGCCTAGAGCCTCATCGATCTTTGATGACTAGTCTCTTTATCGCATTTCTAGTCTTTCACCCCTTCATCCCTGACTAGCTCATTACCTGCATTCACCTTCTCACTACATTCACATCACCAGCTGGTTCTCTTCCATCGCTATGTCATCCTTCGCTACGTATCGCCCGACTAGTTTCCTACCTCATTTATCTCTCTCTCGCACGTTCATTCCCCGCGGGCCTTCATCCACCAGCATTTTCTCTTCCCCCGCACGATACTCTCCGATTGGCGTCTTCTGTCGTCATTCAATCATCCCTTGCATGTGACATCCCTAGCGCGTATCTTTTCGGCTATGACACTCCCCGCCATGCCCGTCCCTGACCGGCATCCTCCGCCGGCCTTAATCTTTCTCAACATTCATCTTCGGCAGGCCTTCATCTTCCAGCGTTCTATCTTCCCTCGCACATACGACCCTAGCCGGCTTTCATTTACCAGCTCTCTCGTCCTCGCACGCATTTTCCCTAGCTGGCCTACATCTTCCAGCATGCTTTATCCCGCACGCGCATCGCAGCTGGTCTTTCATCATCCGCATTAAACTACCACGCCCGCATGTTTCGACTGGGATCCGGACCAGCTTTCTGTCCCCTAGTCATCTTCCCGAGCCGGCTTCCCTACCAGCATTATAGCGCACACATCTCCCCTAGCCGGCCTCCATCTACCGGTATATCATCATCCCTCGTTAGCTTCATCCGCATGTTGACCTCCATCTGCCAGCAAGTTATCATCTCACGCACTCTCGCCGTATCGAGTCACATCACCAGCATTCATCACTCCTCGTATGCATTTTCCACCCTACGTACGTTTTATCCCCTGCTGGCTATCATCCACCAGCACGTCATCAATATTCGTCGCAACATTCATGTCAAGTCTTCTTCCGCCGCATTCCGTCATACCTCATATGGCATTACCATGCGGGCCATCGCTTTCAGTACCTACCACCAATCCTCGCACGTATCTTCACTAGCTGGCCTTATCACCGGGGATTCTTCACGCCACGCTCGTAACTCACGTTCTGGTCTCTTCCACTAGATCATCACTCTTCGCACGTAACTACCCTAGCTAGTCTTCTTTCTCCAGCTTTCACCATTCTTCGATATACACCCACAAGCTAGCATCTACTGCCAGCCTCACTTCACGTTAATCGTTAACGCACGAACTTATCTCGGCCTCAGCCCCGGCTTCGCCCTCCCTTTTGGGGGGATCACGTTCCTATCGACAACGGGCACGCCATCCGAGGCTAGCACTGTCTCGCCCGTTGTCCTCAGCCGGGGCCCGAGCGCCAAAGTATTTATTCTTACACATTAGTTACTCACTAATCGCACCCTCTCTCTGTTGAGTCTCTCCAGATTGAAGTGATTTTATCTGTCAAACTCACCCGTCAAATTTGATGGATGAAGCATTGGGCTCCACTTATGAGTTTTGCATATTTTACAAATTATATTTTATTACAAATATCTCCTTATTCTTTATTATTATTATTATTATTATTATTTGTTAAATGTTGAATTTAATATTATTTATTTCATGGTATATTTAATAGATGTTTAACAATGTATTTTTGTATTTCATGTGTCCCTCTTAGTCATCCAATAACTTGAGTCTCCACAGAGTTGTATGTTTTTATTCAAGGGTTAATGGGTGTAAAACAAACTTCAGTACATTTTAAAAATAAAAACTTTTTGTCCAAGTTTTAATTTCTTTGGATTTTGGAAAAATCCTAACAGGCTCAAAAATATACATACAACCCCAGGAATGTTATGCTACTTGTCACAAAGAGAGTTGCTTGCAATTTCCTTACTTGTTGTGCCAATACTATGAAATTATTTTTGACTCTCCTGTTATGTTTGTTTATGAGGTACAGCAATAATGTTCCTGGGTCAGTTTGGGAGTGTTTAATCATGCAAAAACATTTTTGTATCTGATCATTAACTCCAATTCTAACCATTCCAATCAATATTTGTGCAATTAAGTTTTTTTCTTATTTCTCACAAATAAAGATGACAATGATGACAATTTACTCATTTGGATATAAAAAAAAAATTAATTTGCATTTTATATGTCCACTGAAAAACATAATACACAAAAATATAATAATCATCTTTGAAATTTATATTTTGTCATTTTTTGTTTTTTTGTACATTACATTTTGATTTTTTTTTTTCCAAGGGGTGATCTTTATAATATGAGACACATATTTTGTCCCGGGTCAAATTGACCCACTGATTAAAATCAAGACGAATGAGTCATACAGAGAGTATTTATGTGTGAATGTCCAGTCAGTGTGGCTTGACTTTGCCCTCTGGAACAGAAAAGCTTCCCATCAAAAGTTATACGAACACCTGCTTTCTCACAGTCACGTAAAAAGAATAGTGAGAAAGTGGGCTTGTGTGCGTGCGTGTGTGTCAAACACATCTCAAAGCTGCAAGGAATCAAATAGAATTGAATATTATTTTTACCCTTCAAAACTTGACTGCCGGGTCAAATTGACCCAAACAGTATCTATGTAATATTAAGACACAGGGGGGTTGCAAATGTGTAAAATGAACCATTTTCAATTTATATGTAGAGTGCACCTATTAAGATACATAGAAACAAGTTTAATGCACAAACAATACTTCAACTATTAAAAAAAAAAAAGAAAATTACTTAAAATGGTTCAATTTGACCTGCAGCATAACAGGAGAGTTAAAAAACAAAATAAGCTAATTTCACGCCTGCCTAATTTCCATAGTAACATGTCTCAAATATTAAATAAACAATGTTAATGGATTAATTTCAACCATCAGTGTATTTGTTTAGACAAAATAATAGTAATTTGAAATTAACATTTCCATAGCAACCTGAGAAAGTCTGTGTGAATCAACATATCTACTACATGGGTTTCCTATGATGTTTTTGTAGAGTCAGCATGTCATTTCAGTGGAATTTATTGCAGTGAATCACTAGAGAAGATGTGTTTGTTTAAATAACTCTGAGCAATTTTAGTTGAAGAATCTGCATGTTTCAAGGGGTAGAAGACACAGAAAACAGGAACTCAAGTTCCTCTTATTCTTGGCCCGCACATATTGAGCAAAGACAGTGCATTCGAAATGTTACCTGTCATGTAGAAAAAGGTCAAAAACTTAAAAGGACACTTGAGAATCAAGTGATACACTCAGAGCTGCTCTGATTCTTGGTTTTTCACAGTGAAAAATATGTGAAAAAATGTTTCTGGTCAGAAAATTACTTAAAACTACATAGATATTACAAATGCAGATATCGCAATGCAAACTAATAATGATTTTTTAGTTTCATTCCCTCTTCTTCTGAAGAATGGAAAATAAGTTACATTGTATCAATCAGTCAATCAATTAAGTTTATTTGTACAGCACATTTTAGCAATATGGCAGCTCAAAGTGCTTTACATCACAAAAATATGTACAAAAAACACTAGAAGAAAAAGTAATAAAAACATCAAACAGTCATCAATTTGAGAAACCAGCAACAAACATTACATTTTGTTGAGTACTTTCATCAAAAATATAAACACATCAAATATGTTAGTCAATTTTCCACTAACTCTGTGGGTAAGAAACTCCGTGTTTCAGCTGTTTTGCAGTTTTCTGGAAGATTTTTCCAAATTCTTGCTGCAATTGAAGCTTATATGAATATTTTACTATAAAACTAACTGTGACAACCACAACAACATGAAATGCACAATAATATCTGGTTTGAAGTATATCAATTTGCAAACATCAGGGTTGATATCTGTTTACATGAGAAACTTTGACTGGTGAGTTGTCAGGAGATGGGATTACGCATTCACCTTCCTATTTATGTGATATTCACAATGCATCCTGTATCTGAAGATGCAGTTAGAAAGAAACACAGCAGACATTATGATCACAAACTTATTTAAATTCAGCCTTTTTTGATATAAAGACTTCTCTAGTGAAAAAGTGAAAAATATTATAAACTAAAAGAATTTGCCGGATATCAGATTCTCTCTTTATTTTATTTATTTTTTCTTCTTTTTGGTGGCTCTAATCCTTTTCCATAAGCAAGTCATGGCAGTCATTATGCTCTTGTCTGAATTTGGATTTTATTTGGTATTACATTTTTAACTAGAGATATCAATAACACTTATTTGAACAGATATTTACACTCCAATAATCAAAGTCCTGAGTTTTTTAGCTATAGTAGTTGACAGCTAGTAATTTTTTTCTGCAGGCTGTGAAAAAGTCAAGTGTAAAGATGTGGCTTTGCAGTCCCATCGTAGGAATGGAGATTTTTTTGTTCTCCATGTAGTTATTTATTCATCTGTTATTACCCTGACATGCTTTACTTTGTTCTATTTTGGCCTTTTCCACCACCGGGAGACAACATTCTGCAGAAATGAAGCTAACAGGCACTGCTCCCCAGGCACAGGGAATTATGCACCAAGTTACTGGAGCAACATTTCAGCTGTTCTCTCAAGAACCTGTATTACACTGAGACTCCGACACAGTGGGAGCACTGGAGGGTAGGAGGAACGCCGACATGCACCGACACCAAATGGGAAAAGAAAAGAATGTTTACGGCTGTTTAGTCCTGTTGGTGGCGTAACATAATGAAATGCTGTATTAACAAGATAATAGACAGTATGAATGACAGCATTTTGTAAACATGCGTTTTGTTGGCATAACAACGCTGACATGCAGCACATGTAAGACCATTCCATGGGACTCATATGAATTACAATCATTCTTTGTCTCTCCTGATTCAAATAAAAAAATTTTCATAAAATAATGTTTTATTAAGAGGCTGTAATTTTATGTTCCTTTATCTTGTGTGGTGTCATTTGGAGAGGCTGATTGTGAAAGGATGAGCATAAAGAAGATGGCCAGTATTATCATTTAGCCCTGCCTCGGACCGCTAAGCAGATCTTGCGGTGACACTTTATTGACTTGTGGGAAGTCAATATTTAGGATCATGCTCCATAATAACGACAGAAAAGTCAGTTAGACACAGTTTGGAGAAAACAGGCTTAACAAAAGGAACAGAACAAAGGAAACACTCAAGTTAGAGGATCTCTCAAATATTGCAGCTGTGCTCCAGTTTTCTTTGAAAACTGATGATCCACAAATTGATTAAAGGGGATCAGTTCATGTTCAATCTTTTTAAGTCATATATTCACCCTTCTTGCAGTCTGTATTTTCAGACCTCTAAACTCCATCTGATCACCTGATTAGTTCAGGAATGTGAAATATTTTCTCTTATAGAACAACTGTATTCAACCCTTCTCACCAACTACAGTGCAAAGCCTGGGATGTTCATACTGGAAAACATGCCACCATTCAGACCTCGTTCAGTGGAGAGTTGCTCTCTGGAGGGATGAATCCCATCTGTTGGTCCAGTTGATGAGTTTGGGTCTGTGCTTTTGAAAAGAGAGCAGTCCTGGTCAGATAGCAGTTTGTCAAGAAATTTGGCACCGAAGAGATCATGGTGTGAGACTACTTGGCCTCCTTGTTCCAGAGAAATTCTTCAGTACAGAACTGCGGGTCAAGCCTTTTACTTCCAATAAGACCTCTCACAAAGCAAAGGTTGTGAAGATATGGACCGAAATGTTTGGCGTGAAAAGAACTGAATACAAATTTTGTGAAGACTGCAAAGGCTTTCACATTAGATCTGATCTAACAAATCCATTTTTGGAAGAATGTCAAAAAAAATAAAAATACCAGCGTTCAAACTCTGGTATGCATTAGCATGCAGGCTAATGATGACTCCAAACTTGTTTTTATGGTTGTGGGTCTCTGCGTTGTAATATAAACTGGATGGTAAGCTTTGCTCCACAACCTTTTAAATTGATTGATATGTACGAGTGTTGCCCATAGAGGCTCATTTCTACACCTTAAGCACATTGTTTTTCATTTGGAAACCACAAAGCTCAAAATAGCACTAACAAAAAGTTCACAATCTTCCAGTTTTTTTTTTTTTTAAATTGAAACTCACATCAGATAGAGATAAAATGCCATGCCTCCGAGTTGTAAAAAGCTGTAATTGTATTTCAGCTTTGTATCAAAGAGCTCCTGATTGAAGGATGAGGCAGGAAACCGTCTTGTGTACCCATTTGAAAAATGGCCAGGAAGCCTTGCCTTAAAGACTACAGCAGGATACAATAAGTCATTGCAATGGGTTCAAGTGTGCATCAATCATTCCTCCATCCAATCAAAGGAGCACAGATGGCGAGGTATGCCATCAGCAAAGTTGTGATTGGGTTAAAAGGGACATAGCATGGAGTCTGTTGGTGCATTATCGGCTTCAATCACTGTAATGCACCATGCTCCCAGAATGACCTCTGGGGTGTGTGTCCCATCATATATCATCACTATCCATCTCTGCGGACTCGCTGACCAACAAACTCACATATCCTAGCCTCTGAAGACCGAGATGCAGCAGGCTCCCCATGTATACAATATGCATGAAATAGCTCATACAAACTATTTCAAAGCATGAATGCACCCCAAAATAGTCTATCACGGAACCTATGAGAGAGGAAACAGGATTAGATCAGTGGTTGGGTGAGGGCAGAGACGCAGTGCTCCATCACAGTCTGCAAAGCCTTGTAGGGACAGTGAGACAGTAAGAGGCTGAGAGATGAAAAGGAGGATTCTTTCCCAGTTCATTTCAGTCCCTCCTACTGCTCTTTATCTAACCCTTGACTTGGATGAATCCTGTTATGGTGTGACATGAACCTGGGGCAGCAGAAAAAGAATACATTGGAAGCAGGCAGGGAGCTGTGGGGGCAGAGGCTGATAGATGCAGCTGAGCTGAGAGGCTCGTAGACAGACAGGTCATTGCTCAGTCCGCTATGGAAAGTTGTGGGCTGGCATGAACACACAGCCAGTTGGAGCTGTTAGGGTCCACCCTGGCAGAACAAAAACACCACCTATATAGTACTATTCACTAATAACGTTGGGTTTCTGCACAATTTTGATCTTCAAGCACAGCATTACATCTGTACCCAGGTTTCTGCAGGCGTGCATGATTTCTGTGGTAACACCAACGACTCACAGCAGAACAAGGACAGTGGTAGGTAAACAAATCTACTGATTCATCTCTCAAAATCATATTCTTCCAATTCTAATGGGAATAAAAATATACAGTATGGCATTTATTGGAAAAAATGGAGGAAGTCAAAGCTGGTAGTTTTTTGGGAGAGGAAGCATCCCACCCAAAAACTGACCAATGACATAAAATTGCATCACAGCTGGGGAAATATCAAAATGATTTTATGGAAGTGGGTGAGGGTGTGCAGTTCCATTTGGGGGAGCATGACAGCTAAAAATCAAAACACTGAAAGATATTACTTCACTGGAGATCCTTGACAGATATTTTCATGTTTAGTGTTGAGCATTTTTAAAAGGGAAATTTCCTCTTAGGGGGTATAAATATGAAGGGGAAACTATTAGAAAATATGGTTTCCACCCTGTGTAATAAGGTATCTTAAAGGTATATGTCAACTATTAAAATAGGAAGTTATAATTGTTTTTAGAGGGGGTGTCAAATATTCACAGATTTTTTCCACAGGAAATTGTGATCATTAAACCTTGTGGATACTAGAGATTCACAGTAACCCATCTCAGTAAAGATTAACCTTAACTTCCAACAATTATGTAGAAATAAGTCTTACTAATTTTTTAAGCCTACACATCTCTGAACATATAATACGTTCAGAGATGTGGTGTAAGAATTATTTGTTCTTGATGCTGTTATATTCTCATCAGTATTAACGGTATACAAACTGGATTTAGTCTCAAAGCAGAGAGCTTAAGATTTTACATTTCAACCTTTCAAAAAGCGCTGCCTTTACTGTAAATGCTCTATTTTACATCTTGAAATTTAGCTTGAAGCAGATGAGTAAGGGACCCTGTTGGATCACAATGTTTTGTCACAGTTCAGCAAAAACTTGGCAAAACAGGAGCATTACTGCAGAGCATTAACACACTGTGAAATTATAATGGCTAAATAATTAGCACACACAATTAAACAGTGTAATGGAAAGCCCTGTGAACACAGGGTAAACCTGGGAGATATACGGAAAGTAAAAACACAATAAGAGAATTTCTTACTTGACAATATTGAGCATTAGGGATTTCACAACTCAGACACTATAATTATGTGTCTGAGACAGGAAGTGGGTCATAGGAGATTTATCTTGTTACTGAATGTAAGGGTTATCTTTTCCCACCTAGTTTGAAAGAAGCTGATCTATAGTTTAATTTGTTCTTGGGGTGCAAAGAATAGTTCATCAAAGGATTTAGGATGGACTATGTTTTATAGAGGAAGGATTAAAATGATATGTGGTCACATTTCTGGGAGACAGATCTCTCCTAGCAGGACTCACTTTTGTTGTCCTTGCTGAAGCTAAAATCTACTCCAAAGAAAAATATAAAAAAAGCACCATGGTGCAAAAATGGAAGTCATTGATAGTTGTAGATACACAAACATGCAGTTAGACAAGGTAAAGGCTGACTGAGTCACATTTCTGTGACTCACTCACACATAGATTGTACTTTTTCCACTATGTCCCTGAGAAAATTTAGCTTGACTTTAACCTGATGCAGTCAAGACATTTTTGGATGAAAAGTATTGCAGACCTTGATGGATTTTTGTCAGTCACACCACCAGCTGGTCATGTTTTCTGACACAGGCTCTTATAATGACATATAGGTTGATATTTTTGCTGCCCTTTGGACTTGTGAATCTTCATTTACATGCCACTAAATTGTAAAATTTAATGTAGTGCCCTATTAGATCAGATTCCGTACTGGGAAATATATGAGAAATATCATAGCACCCTAAAAAAAAAAAGATTTCCCAATCTTTTTTTTTTTTTTTTTGCCCAAGGTCGAAACCGATGATTTTATACACGACTTCAGTTTTGATTTTATTATGTACAAGTGGAACTTCTTCAAATGTGTCTCATGTATTCTTTGAGAGGATAAACTATATGCATTTGAGAGAATGAGTGATTGCTTTGTATGATGTTTCTGGATGAGCTCATCATACTTGACATTTCTCCTTTGAAGTTACTTAACTTGAGGTCACTTAAGAATCTGCACTGAGAAAATAAAATGTCTGCAGGAACAGGCCAGGTTATGTTAAAAAGCATCATCCAAGCCTGGTGTGTTAAGTGTGATTTGTCACAAGCAAAGGCTCTGCAATTGTGATTGAGTGATCTCCTCAAGTCAAGAACACAATTCCAGTGTAATCACATAGCTCCCTTTCTGCTCCTCTAACTGCAGAGGAGAGAAGGATAAGCAGGTTGTTATCGGTCAGTTAAAGAGCCTCAAAGGAAGCTTCCATACCAAATGACCAAATGATGAGGACAGAGAAGATGTCCTCATCTTTACCTAAGTAAAGATGAGGACATCTTTACTTAGGTAAAGAATCTGTACTTTACCTAAGTACAGATTCTTAGGTAAAGTTAGCATACAGAGCAAGCAACAGTTTAATATCCTTTAGAGGACCCTGATGACAAAAATAATCAATATTTTCATAGATCAAACAAATGAAAAAAAAGTGCAGTACACTATTATTAAAAAAAAAAAAAACATCTTTGTTTTACGCTGTTTGCTTCATTCAGAGGGTCTCAATGTGGGATTATTTACCGACGGCGAGGACTCTGATAAAGTTTAAAAATGTTTGCAATAACTAATCGTCCTCCACTGCAAAGAGACAAGCTTAATTTCTACAGTAGTCCTTGTCCCTGGACATGTGAATGTTTTGCTTGCAGCTCAGTATTTGATTGTCCGCTGCTTGACATTGACATCATGGGAGGTGGTGACTAGAGTGTGAGTGTTGATCCAGGCCATGCCGCTGACATGGTGCAAACGGTGAGCATCACCGTACAGATGTACAAGCGTGGACCATAGAGGAGAAGTGAGCAGCACAGACACTGGCGTTGCAGTCGCTACGGCACAGGGAATGAGAGAAGGAGTCGCAGAATATACAAGATGAGTTAATGTTAATTTAGTATTTGGTCAGCAAGATTTGAACTTCTTCCTTTACTCGCTCCGCTGCCGTTACTAAAACCACAGGCAGGTTACAATTCAAAATTTCAAAAGTCTCAGCTCAATAAGATGTTGACTGACTGGGTTGGGTTGGCCAGTTATCGTTTCATCAAATCTAGAAAAAAATGACTCATGTTCTGTCCAAAGCCAACAATTTAGACATCACTACAGTGGACTGCCTATTCACAAGATGTGAGATTTTGTGGTGGTGCTAAGATTGTTTCTATTGATTGTATTAATGCATATAAAGTAGGTTTAGTGTTTGAGCTATCTAACCCTGGGAGTGAGAAGTGTTTTTAGAGAGGATCTCTGGTATCTGCAGATTTTCGCTATTAGCAGGTGTCTTCACAATAGATGTATTTGTGTCCCTGCCTTGCCACTTCTTTTGTGGAAGTAGTGACCTTTATTCAAACTAGTAAGTCAGGAAATGGCAGAGAGAGAAGAGGAGAAGACATGAAGTAAAGGGCAGGGATCAAACCCCAAAGAAAGAAAAAAAAACCTTAATTCAGAATCAAAAGTCTCAGGTTTTGAGACAGTCATTCAAACAAGACACCACTCTTCATTTTTTTAGCCACTTTAACATGTTGAGATGGAAGCCAAAACCATGTCTGGGCCAAACTCTTGGTTGATAGTTAGAGAGCAGTTGACAGCACAGTTGCTTTGCCTTGTACTGGGGACAGACACCATCTCCTTTATTCTTTGCAGTGAAAAGCAGGTGTGGACAATGGATTGATGGATAAAGGACCCATGCTTCCTGTGATAATGTCCAGCTATAACAGGCCTTCTTCTGAAGGAATATGCCCTGAAATATTTCACCAATGTATTTTTTGGAGTAGTCTTAGTGCTGCTATAGGCTAATAATGGCCACTTTTTTTCCTTCATGCTCTTTAACAATTTAACTCTGTACACAAAGAATCCTGCATGCTTGTTTTCAGGAAAAACGTAAAAACGGGTGACACATTAATTGGGCTGCTCTTCCTTCAGTTTTCCTTGATTAAGTAGAGTATAGCAGCACATAGCTTGTAGCCTTCTGCATTTTATTCATGCCCCTTTCACTTTACAGCCTTGTTTTCCTTTTCAAATATACCAACAGTTTTCAAATAATCACTGTTATTACAGATATTTAATAATCCAATTAACCAAAAGCAGCCAGGACATAGATTGTGTTTATGTGATGACCTAATACAAATTTTGGTTGCTCATGCTTCATCGTTGTAGCAACCACCACATTTTAAAACAACTGAGTATGAAGCATCTTGCTTTTCTTTGTAAGGGCTAAAAATGTTTATTGTAATGTACTCTGTATCATCCACTAACATGGTGAGTGACACTATCTTATTTGGATAATAAAGAGTTTAGAAAATCTTAAAGTAATAAGAGAAGAAAATATCAAACATTGTCGCTGCTGTGTAAAAATGCAGCACCTTTATGTTAGCTCACATATTGAGTGAGTCCCAATATAAGCAACATCCTCCATCTTTATTCATTTATTCTGTTGTTTAATAAATGATATTTGACTTCAATGTCTCAGACAACTGTGTGCCAGTGAAGTATGTAAATAACTTTTGTGACAGTAGTGGCTCTTATTTATAACTAATCAAACAGGAAAAAGCAGAGGGAATCAAACCCTGGACAACTGAGGACTATCAGCACCTGCTCTTCCTCTGCACTGTGCACCATCCCTTCACTGTATAACTATAATCAGGTCATTAAGTAAATGGAATAAAAAGGAGAATGTGATGTAAGACAGAATCAGAAAAGGAGAGCTGTAAAATGTGTAGCTTTGAAGGACAGATAAAAAAAAATAAAGTCTTCAAAGTTTCCTGTTATTGTGCTCTAGCTTGGACACTGCACTTGTAAAATAAATGTGTGTGTGTGTGTGTGTGTGTTTGTTTACTGCGGTATATGAAGCTACAGAGGAAAAACAATGTGAAAAAGGAAACATCAAACACAAGAAGGAAAGCAAAAAGGAAACCAGATTCATTTTGTCTTCGAATGCCTCACCACTCCATTTCGCTTTCTAATGGAACTTGATGTGTATTCAACCCTTAAACATAAAAATCCCCTCAGAATTAAGATCATTCCTTCACCTGTCACTCCTCCCTCCCTCCCTCTTCTTCCTCCTCTCTCTGACAGTGGTGATGGATGTTGCCTGTGCCTCAGACTGAAAAGGGAATAGACTGCTCTCTCTGTGCATTTCACAGCAATCTGAAGCTGTCAATAAGCACACAAACACACACACGCATACACACAAGTGTGTGAAGCTGTCATGTCTCTATCAAACAACCTGCCTCATGCATCAAAGGCAGACAGCAAAACACCCAGAGAGCACGCAAACAGCAACAAAAACCCAAAGTTTGTCCATGGAAGGTATAGAAAAGTTGCGTTTCGTTATCGCAGCGTCTTCGTTTTCTCACCTCAACATTTACCTTTGATCTCTCAGCAGAAAATGTTACAGAAAGGGAGTGAGCGTGAAACCAACTGTCACTTCTGTCGCGTCATTGTCATTGAGTTGTACCGTGATGCAGTTTCATATAATGACTAATGCAATCTCAGTGAAGTGAAAATCATTCACTTCGTCCTATCTTAATGATGTAATCTTTCACTCTGTGTCTGTTTTTGTCTCAACATTAATCAACCAAGACATCACTTGCAAGAGTGGGTGTTGATGTGAGTCATATGGGCAGTTATCCAAGGCAGTATGGGTAAATAAAAGATAAGTCCTGTTTAGTCCGCTTTAATCGAACACTAGCTTGCTTTGCCAAAAATGTCTGGTTCGTCTAGGGAGGTGTATATTGAACTTTGATGTGGACTTAAAAGCAAACTTAGGTTTGCCTGAAAACCAAGGTTTTTACCTGGTTATTGGCAAATTTTATAAAAATAAAAAAACTGTAACACCACTATTGGAAAATTGCAGTATAATGGCAGAGCACTTCCACATCATTTGGTACAGTCACCTTCTACAAAATACTGTGAAGATATAAAAATTGAAACACAATAAATACTTTTTGTTGAAATCCCAAAGGACCCTGTGCAGTTTACTCTTTGAGTTCATCCTGAAACCCTGATTCACAAAGACCAGAGATACATATTACACTTTATTTTGCAACTTGAAGGGAAACCATTACTGCAAACTGGAGAAAATAATTCCCTCCAACTAAAAAAGAAAAACATAAAGGCATGTCCATAACTTAATGTTATGGAACATTAAGCGTTTCATAATGACTTAAACAAGTCATTATGGAACATCTGCCTTCAAAGGTCCAACAGAAAATGGAAATCTTTCTACAAAGATGTAGTCTAGTGACTCAATACCTGGAGATGTTTAAACATCTCCATACTGTCGAGGATGGTTCTTATGTATGCATAGTGCTTATTTATTGATCTTAAATAAAAGTAAAAACAAAAAAGTAAAAATAAAAACCTGGGTCTCTGGTCTGAATGCACGTTCGAATGCCAAGTGGACCAGAGACCGCTCAAGAAGCAGGCAGTGGACAGTCCACTGCATTCACGACAAACTAGAGCTAGCGGGAGAAATGACTTGAGGTCTTCTGGGAAAGATTAAAGAAAAATCTTCCAACTGCTGAAATGTCCACTCCATTTTTGTTTCCATTTTGTGAAGAAGGAAGTTGCACTTTTCTTCTCAGCTTTTTGTTTTGTTTCCTTCAGTGTTTCTTGGTGCAGCGCCACCACAGGTGAAGGGGCACACAGCAGGCTCCAAAGGTTTAGTTCGTCTGACACAATGAAGTGTGAAAATGAAATACAACGGCTTAATATGTAATACTGTGGCAAGTTTGTCTACTGACCACCCAATTGTAAAAAGATCTAGCAGTGGTGTAGGGACCAAAACACATTATAAAGTTAAGAAAGCTTTGGTCATTGAATTTGCTTCACATTGGATTTCAACACAAAGCATAGAATCTTTAGGAAATAAAAACATTGGCCACAGTCCCAAAAGGGTTTTTACCAGTTGATATTCTCTGATTAATGCATAGAAATCTTTCAGTCATGTTCATTTTAGGAAAAAGACCAACGGCTTTATGTCAGCATAGATACAGTTTCATGTTTGCTTCAGTTTCAGAGAGGAATCAGACAGGGCTGCATTTGAGGCAGATTTCACAACGATCCAATTGTATTTATGCAGCTTACCAAACACTTTTTAATTTTGTAGTTATGTTATTTTGAAGGTGTGTGATGGAGGCGTTATCTCAGTTACGAGCTGAGACATAATTATAAAGTTCATGTCAGCTCGCCTGCACACACATGCACAATCCCTAACTTACTTTTTTGTTGCAGCTTAAACTGACGAGGTTCATCGTGGGTGCAGGCGAGGTGTTCCTGCTTCAGTTGATAGTCATCCTAACAAGTTATTTTCAGTCTCAAACATTTTCCCGGCTTTGGTTTTGAGCAGAGTTGTTTCCGGATTGTGGCGCACCGGGAGAGAGTGACGTGATGTGGTGATGTCATCAGAATTTGCTGGGTGTTTTCTATTTGAGTGTATTTTGATTACAAGTTTATTTTTTCCCTCATTATTATTGTTATTATTTTTATTATTGTTGTTAATTATTGTTATTATTATTATTTTGTATACGTTAAGAGTTTATTTGAGTTAGAAGTAATTGCTTACTTCATTTTTTGTTTCTGTGTTTTTTTGTTTTGGTTGATTGGACTTTCTGTGGGTTTAAAAGCGGAGCTCTGCTCCACAGGGACGCAGTTTGCTGCTAGACTCTGGAAAAGTCACAGAGTGAGTGATACACTCCAACATTGAAGGTAGGGCTGTTTTGATTTGAACCTGGCTCTGACCTCTTTTGTACATATTCTGCGCCTGCCATCTTTGTTCACTGCATTAATAGATAATAAATTTCACTGAAGTGATCTCTGGCCTTGGCCAGTCATTTTCTTTGGGTTGCCCAAATCATGAGAGAACCCCGTCACAAGGTGGAATATAGAAAGCAGTATAAAAAAATGCAATTTATGTTTGTAATTATGTCAATGTCATCTGCAGAGGAACATATTAAAAGTATCCAGCTTTTCCTTCTTAAGTAAATACAAAGCCAACCAATACCACACTCATGTTTCCATATGACTGTTAACAGCTTCTGCAAATCAGAAAACATTCGCTGTTAGACAGAGTGATGGTTCACTCAGTCTTGGTTGTCCAATCTCACTCGCATTACTGACTAAGCAGTTGGGTAAACAGAACATAGATTGAATTAGTCCAACTCTGTCATTCGTCCTAGCTTCAGAAAGAATAAACAGTGTGATCAGCCTACAGGAATGATCTGCCTGCTGCTTAACCAGCTTGATCTGTCTAAAGATCCAAAATGATTCCCTGCATTTCCCAACATGCTTGCTATCACTTAGTCTGCCATAGCAATGGAAATGTATTTAGTGAAGCACAACTAATATGGTTAATAAAGCATTAGGATTCTGGTCTATTTTCAGTGCTCTAATGAGTCTTCTGTTGATGTTATTTGAGGGATTCAGAAAAAAAGATCATCCTCTTTCAATGTCCTAACAATCCTTTAGGCTGCAAACCTAAAGGCAATGTGTGACTGTGTGGCACATTCAGAGCTTGGCTCTGTCTTACGGTCTTTTATTCTACCATTAAAAAGTCATCATCAGCAAAATCCTGACCTGAAATCTTCCAACCAGTCATTTAGAACAATTGTAATTGTCACTGAGTGGCATGCTGGAAGCCCATAGGGGAGCCATCTGTTATCGGGCGGCGATTTTGGGGTCACAAAGCATAGTCCGTTGACTGGGGAATAAAACATTACTGCTTGCAACAAGCACAAGACATGCGGGAATGTTACCTGATCATACTCAAGTGTGACGCCATGTTGTGTGGGTTTAACCCCGTCTGCCCAGTGAGAGTCCGGCTGGTTGTGGAAACTCTCTCCTTTAAATGCCGGATCATAAAACAATGTGCTGACCTTAACCTTACCACTTCATGGAAACAAATAGTTCTCAGGCTCTGCTGATGGAAGGCTATGTGGAGACCATAGAAGCATCAAACGATATTACTGAAATTTTTACCCAACAACTTCAGCCTTTTGAGCATAAATGAAAGTAATGTAACACTGCCGTGTGTTATTACTTTATTGTTTAGGTTTATCATTTTGCAGTCATTCAGATATTGCCACTTATGCGTCAAAATACCTCATTTTTGTGCCTCAAAGAGGTAAAAACAGGATCCAGACGAAAAATTGGAGGTTTGTGTGTAGAGCACTATAAAAGCACACTTGCTGGTAGCAACATATTTTTATCATCACCCTCGTTGGTACCATAATAAACATGCTTTGGAGACTGAGACTTTGAAAGATTCCTGCTTCATGGTGTTTTGATTTAAAGTACAAAAAATATGTTTCAAATGGACACATAAATGCAAAGAGAAAACTCCACAGGGTCATTTGAAACATTGCATAAATAGATTTTAAGCGTTCTATTCGGCCTCATTAAAGCACACCATCAATATATCTGAAGGGGCGGTGTAGCACTTGGTGCAGCCTAATGAATGGAGCATCAGCAGTGACAAATTGATGGCACTTTGCCACAGATTGAACTCAGTAGATGAAACTCTGTGCCAAGTTGTCTGACCGTCCAAGGAGTATTGATTTTAACACAGATGATCATGCTATGGCAGATATTACACAATGCTGATGCTCCCCCTGCAGTAGCAGCATAACAGATGACCTTTTGGTTTGGAGCCCATCTATATCATCATAAACTGCAGCTACTGGAACCCAGGGAAACCCTTCCATGTTGTAAAAGAAAATACACAACTCCAAGAAGTGAGAAATAAAGAGAAACTTTTTATTGTTTAGGAACAGCAAACTTCCACTATATGAAGCAGAGATTTTGAATTTAGACATACAACTTAGACTTGTTAAATACAGCATTATTATGTCACAATATTGGCTTTTTGTCTTCCTAGGGTATTTTCACACCTGCTAGTCCGGTAGACTCAGCTTTGGACCAAAAGCTGAGGCAACATTTGATACATTTCCAGCTGCTGCTGTTCACTTCCACACTGTACTGTGTCAAACCAATAAAACTCTTTGAAAAACTTTTGTACTCCATGTATAGTTTTTTCATGCACAAAATCATGCATGTCTTTGAATATTCCAACATACCCAATATTTTCAAAAAAAACATCTATCAGATTAAAAACAGGGAGAAAATGCATACAGGAGGAACAGACAGACACAGAGCGAGCATGGGATTACCAACCACTGCCCAGCTCACCAATATGTCAGGAAGCAGCTTACCTGCTGCTACAGATATACTGTTCATGATCACAACTGTTTCATTTAGTATCACAAATTTCTGCTAGAGCCATTGTCTGAAAAGTCAGTCCAGCTTAAGACTGAAGTTAAAACACACTGAACAGAGAAAAACAGAACTCTTTCTCGTTCGAGACTCTCCTTTTTTCCCCTGTTTTCTCTATCCAACTATTCTACAGTGAGACTCTGTGAACAGTGTCAAACCATGAAACTTACTGATATTACATCAGGCCACAGAGTAACTCATGAGGTAAACTGCTGCTGATTCCTTCTCTCCAGCCAACCCCGTTGTTCCCTCATTCTGCTGCTCTCCAAAGCAGTGATATCACAGAAACACTTCATATCCAGCCTCAAGCCACTAAATCAATTTCCTTCAAGCCAGGCCAATCACAATCACTTGAACGTGACTGCAGCTCCCCCAGCATAAGGTTGCAGTGCCAAAGCGACTCCCACTCTATTGGTCAGTGATCACTGTTGTTTCCAGGAACACAAAGGAGATTCTACTGCAGGTTGGCTTTCCCAGCTGATTAAAATTTACATGCATAATTCATAACAGCTTCTAATAAGACTCCAGCACTTTTGATTATATTTTACTTTCGTCTTTGACTACTGTCAAGTAATATAACAGTTAAAGCTAATTTGCTCTGAGTACTGAGGTTGTTAACATTAGCAGAATGCAGATTGTGCCGAGGCCATGGCATATTTTTATTAATGATATAAAACAGCTTAAGTGATATTCTGAGAATTTATTTTTGCACTCATTTGAGCGACATACCTGCACAGAGTAGTTCACTCTCATTTGTTCCTGATCCACTTACAGCAAGGCTTCAGATGGGAAGCCAAAATTTGTCCGTCCATCCATCCATCCATCCATCCATCCATCCATCCATCCATCCATCCATCCTTCCATCCATCCATCCATCCATTCCCAGAAAACTGCCACAAGGTTCCATCTGTAAAGCGTCAGTGTAAAATTAGCCTGGTAATAGCCTTCCTTAGCAATTCCACACTATTCTCATCTCTATTCAGTACTCCTTCTGGGATTTTTCCCATTGAGCTTGATTTCTCCAGTTGAATTCCCTCTTTCCAGAGTGAAGGAGTTGTGGATAATGACGCTGATTTTCTGGCTGTTTTAGAATTGCAGTTTACCTATGGTTGTACTTTGGTTATGGCAGTGGAGGAAGTGAACAAACCCATTCGCTCCATGTTTTCCACACTTCCAAATACTGAGGAATTAACGTTGAAGCAAGAGGAACGTTTAATACATTTTATATTTGGCAAAGATATTATTTGACTTGGCATTTCGCAGTGGGGGATGGGTGCTTAAAGCATAAGCGATTTCCGGTAAACTTCATCAAGAACATATAGTTTAAAACATCAACAGAGTTCATGGCTCAAGAAAGAAATCTTTTTGTCAATAGTTGAGGGTCCAGTCTCTCTGGACGAAGCAAAGCATAGAACAAGAGGCTCCATTTTACCATTCTACTCTGTGGACTGATGAAAGTAGAACTTTGTGTCTTGGCAAAGCTCTGTCTTGAGCAGAACACAGCAATTCAGCAGTTTGTTCATTTACATTGTGACACTTTTCTCATAAGGATAAGTCAGCATGTCCATTTGTAGACATGCTGACTTATCCTTCAGATATACCTGCAAACATCCCAATGTCTCATGTCTCTATTTGGTGACGGTAGGAAAGTTACACCATCTGTCTAACATAATGATACAATTGTAAGTTGTTCAAACTCAAATCCCTCCACATCTTTACTCCAGCTACAAATTATTAAAGCACTGGAGTGAAAACAGAAACAAAAGTTTAGCAGAGTGCAGCACCCACTGGGAACAAACCAGACTTACAGCTGACAATGCAAAACAAACTCTCCCTCCAGTGCAACAGGAACAAAATAGCCTATAGTTAAAGGCTCTGGTCCATTTCTGAGGAAGCACCCAAAGGACAACACAAGGTACACAACAATTATAAAGTTTTTTGGTGCAGGAATAGTTTATTTATATTATTTCCTTTCAAAAATAAAGAAAAAAGTAATATATCAACCATACATTTTAAACTTTTTTCATCAAACAAAACATACTTTTCTTCCCTTGATGTAAAACTGACAGGAACGTGTGTGGTTCAGAGGAACAGTTTGTGGGTTGGTTATCTTGCCAGAGCACCCTGTTTTTGAGAGAGTGTCTCTATGTGAATTGCTCATTAAAGCGCAGCAGCAGCTACTGATAAAGAGAATTGGATTACTGTGATTAATACAATGTGTCGCTTGTAATGTCTTTGACAGTATGAATCACAGAGCTCCATGTACAGAAACAAACCCACACATTTACTTATTTCAACAGTTTGGAGTTGCAGAATGACATGAAGCTCATCTGTCTGAGTAACACACAGTCCTACAAAATGTCACACACTCATAGCAGTGGTGTTTTTTAATGGCTTAGTGTGTTCAAACTTTTCCTTCAAGCTTTGGATTATTGCATCGTCATCATCAACACCATTAACAGTTTTGTGAATTTGGTTGGCATGTGTGCACTACAGGAACATCTTCCTCTGTTCATGTCTGCATTTACATGTGTGTGCTGCACTTCTGGGGCTTTGGGACCAGTTGCCAAATCCCCAGCACGCAGCAGAGTCCTTTAATTGATGAAGTGAGGACGATAACATCCACACGGTGGGAGATGATGATAGTAACCTGAATAAGCAATATTTGTGTGTGCTTGTGTGTTTGTGTGTGTGTGTGTGTGTGTGTGTGTGTGTGTGTGTGTGTGTGCGTGTGCATGCCTGTGTATGTTTTTGTGGTAAGGTCCCCTGGCTGAGGCTCTTCTGGCACCTCAGGCACAACAGATGCTGCTCTGTTACGCAGAACTGTGCACAGGCATTTATATACATGTGCATACAAACCCACATGTGGTGATATATTGAGAACAAAAAAAAATATAAAAAAAAGTGGAATAAAAAAAAAGTGGAGTGATCATTTAACCTATACAAAAGTTGTATCTTATCCAAAGAGCATATGAAGGTTGGTTGACGGGGCAAATATTTCTCCCTTTGAGAACGTTACATCTACTGATTTAGTCTCTATTGCCTCCTCATCAGCTTGTTTGGAATGAATAAGACCCTGAATAAGTCCAGCAGACTGGACGGCAAAATGAGCAGAACCAATCAGGAAAATATCAACAGCCGTGTGAAACAAAACAAAACTGAACAATCAGAAAGTCATAGTTAGTTAATGATAGCAACAAGAAATGGAAAACAAAGCAGCATTATCCTGACGGCTGTATGCTCATGCTTGCTGGACAAGAATGTTGATGGTATCAGAGACGGCACCACAAGGAGTTTGCACATAACTTCATGGCAGCAGGGAAGATAAAATGTTACAATGCAGTTGGCTCAGTGACCCAAGATAGCGTGGGCCATTGAGAGGTACAGGACCCAAAATGTCCACCCAACGTAAATCCTCTCTGTCTTACCCATTGTCTGCAGTTAAAGAAACTACCTGCTGTCAGCCAAACAAATAAAACTCCACCCTGAGACTCCAACCCCCATTTGACTGCAGGACTGTGTAGGAATTGGAGGCTAACCAACAAACAATGTTTCTGTAAACAGATGTGCATGAATTATGCTTTTTAACCAAAAGAGTGTCGTGGTCAAAGTTATTACATTTTGTTGTTAAATTGGTCATGGATTTTACATTAGACTTCACTGAAGTTCTGTTTGCACTTTCAGCCTCTTTTTGGTTGCCAACGGCAAAAAACAGCCATCTTTCTAGGACTACGTGATTAGCGCCGACAATATAGGCTGGGGTCCAAATTAGTGAAACGGGGTTGGAGATTGAAAGCAGAGGTCAGCTCACCACAGGAAATAACAGCTTGGTCAGCAGCAGTTAAAGTGTGAATGTCACTAAATGTATGGTCGCGTAAAGGTCTCTGTGGGGCAGTAAATGAAACACACAGACGCACAAACTTGTCAACAGTGTGACCAGTTCACAACTCCCCTGGGATGTGTTATGAAGCTGCAAGGCCAGCATTTATAGATCTCCACTGCTCCCCACAAATACACACGGACACACACACATCTCCTCAAAATCCCACACAACAAAGAGTAATTGGGCTTCCTGTTTGCTCTGCTTCCTGGTTGGACCTGAAGGCCTGTGGAAGGAGAGCTATTTAAAAAACATTTTTATTCTTTCCCATGAAACTGGACCGAGTTTCTTAGTGGAGACTGAAATAAAAGGGTAGCAAGATAAAGAAGATGAAGTGCAGCAACAACTGGAATAAAGATTTTCTTGATGATATTTAAAATTAGACAACACTCTTTAAAAATCAATACCTGCAGAGCTACACATTACTCAGTAGGATGAGAGTGTTGGGACATTAGTTACGTCAGTCTTTAGGATTCAGGGATCGGGCTGATGGAGACTCAGGCTGGAAAAAATGCTCACAATTTTACATCAGGAAAATATTTAACAGGATCTACTATCAATCCTCTGTATTATATTGGTCATGCAGGGTTGTGCGGGGGTGCTGATCTCCAGCATTCAGTGAGGGAGAGGTGGGGTAAACAGTGGACAAGTCGCCAGCACATCACAGGGCAACATAGAGACAGACAGGACAAACAACCAGGCACACCTGCGGGTTAATTAGAGCGATGAAGTCGGAGTACACAGAGGGAACCCAGGAAGGCACGGGGTGAACATGCACACTTCATGCAGAAACACCCAATGTTTACCAACTGTACAACCATGTAGTCCCATTTCAAAGAATGACAAGACAAAATGTGTTGGTTTGTTCTACGATCATGTGCAGTGCCATGAAAATGATTTACTCTCTAACAGATGTCTTCATTTTTTGCTACTTTGCTCCTTTATGTTTCTGTATAGTCACTGCTTTGAGAATTGGATGAAGAATATTTATGCAGTCTCTCATTTCATATTTGATATTTTGTCATTATTTTGTAGAAATCAGTTTTCACTTGGACGAAGACTACTTTTTTTTTTTTTCCAAAAAAATCGACATTATGTTAATCATAATAAATTTGCGGAAGGATTAAAATGGATAAAACACAGAAGGAGGTAAATGCTTTTTACAGGCACTTTAAATTGGTGTTGCACATTTTTGGATGAATGTCTCAGACTTCAAATCATAATCATAATTTATGCTTTCCTAATTGAGTTGCATCAAATGGACTAGCCAATATTTGCATTTAAAAGTGTAGTCAAGGGAGACGGTTCAAATTTGAGTGACAACCACATACAGTGAGTGAAAGGTAGAAAGATGAGACTCTGCCGAGAGATGGAGAGTGGAAAGAGGAGACAGTTAATTAATAGAAGATGTATAATGAAGATTGATGCTGATGTAAACACAAGTAAGTGGGGCCCTGCAGTGCTGTAGCATTAGAGGGAAAACAGAAATATTAATAATCATGCATATTAATATTGATTAATGATTAAGTGGCTGATAGTTTGTGTAATTAGCATTAGCTAGATGCAATATGCGTCAGATGAATGTTGCACATGCAAATCAGCTATTTAGTTTTCAATTATCACACTGTCCCCTGTTCCCTGGTTCCCTGTAATTCAGCCACCGTTTCTATATTTACTCATACGACACTCTCCAGGGTGTGTGGGCCTGATGACTTCTGTTGGGGCTAATATGTGTTCCAAGTGCAGAGTGTATGTTACTACTTGAGGAATGAAAAACAGCCACAAGTCTCTTCACAAGCCTGCTTCGAATTTGCCAAAACTCAGAACCTAAAGATTTCTGGCTTTACAAGCCAGGCCCACAGCATGGCAAATGATGATAATAATCATTCAGCAAAATGAATTAAGTTTGGAACCGACCACTAAGTAAGCCAGTACACTGACAGTGTAGGAACCGCTAATTGTTGGCTTCTGACAACGCTTCTTATGCCAATAAATAATTCTGCTGAATCCAAGTGACTGAAAACAAAAAGAAGCCAAAAGCGGAGTGAACAGTGGTGCACAAGGGAGACAGAGGGAAACAACAGGATCTCCCACCGTCTCATCCACCTCCTCGTTCCCTTTTAGCTCCCATATTGTTCTATTGTTTTCATTGGGGAAAAACAAATGAATACATGGCAAGTGCTGAGAGCTGTACAGGCAAGAATAGAGAAGGCTGACCTTTGAGAGGATTATGGGATTTGTTTCAGAACAAAGCGAGAAGGCAATATGGCAGATGGATTCTGGAAAATAGACTATTGGTGCAGTGAGATGGCAGGAATGGCAAAGCGAGTGAAAGACAAAACAGGAGATAGGATCAACAAGTTAATGCACAGGTCTGATCAGAGTTGCTTCTATGAATAGCAGTTCACCCAAAGTTACACTACTGAAAAGATAAGGCTGGTTTCTGTGGAGATGCTGCCTGTGAGCTTTCACTTCATGGATAGGGAAATTACTTTAAACTGTTCTGTTGGGAGTTTCAGGGGGTAAAAGTAAAGTTGTTGTTTGACTATGTGAGGAAGACATCAAAGTGTAAGCACTTTGATGCAGGGTTTTACTATATAAAATAGTAAAACCTGTCACACTATTGATCTTCTTATATTCTCTTGTTTGCTTCACATGGCAGAACTTTAAAATCCTCAGAGATCACACAGCTGGCAGAAAGAAACTATTAGGTACAACTGGTTGGATCGTACGATGTGTGGTGGGTGTGCAGCCACAGGGCAGGAGAAATGCACCAAACACAAACTCATTTCACTTCCCAACATTGAGATACCAGACAGACGTGGATTTGGAGTAGACAAACATGGCCCAGGATGCAATGGCAATAGTTTGTAGACTTATTTTAAGTGACAACAGACAAAACAAAAACTAAAGATGTTGAATAAAGGAGTGGAGACAGCAGCTCCATTTGCTGCACCATGATATGGAGATGGAGGTAAGTTGTTCTGCTTTGATGTTTACAATTACATTGAGAGCAATGGGCACAGAATGACAGATATAAGTTCAGTTAAATATTAAAACCAGGCATTAGTAAATGCTTTACTAGCACAACTACAATCTACTTGAAATACATGTAGCTTGTTTCAGTGTCAAGCCCTGCCTGAATGAATAAAGTTATTATAACTAACTTATGTCACGTAAACAATGGATAGCTGAAAAGTTCGGGGGTATATCAACTGCGTTAGCAATTCCACTCCTACTCCTCTTCTTGTCATTTCTCTTGATATTCCTTGCACCAAATGTTGAATAAACATTCACGTTGTTGCCACATATCATCGAGATAGTCCTTCATATCCGACGTCCACCAGATTCTAATGTCAGCTGCTCTTTTTTGGGGGGATTCCCCTCTGTGTTTTTTTGATTGGCGACCTGTCACATTTGTGGAAAATTGTAGTTTATCAATTTAGGTTCTTGATGTATAAGACTGAAGGAGAGTAAGTGAGTTGAATTTATGAATTCCATTTACTAAGACTAAAATACAGCTCTGGTCCATTTGTTCATCCAATCCTTAGGGGCTAACAAAGCAAAATGATATCAAACATCAGTTTCTAGTTCTCTTTTTTGCCTCTATCTAAGCTACACCCTAAAGATGGTGTTTCATACTCTCATTTCCTTTAACCTTAACTTTACTCGCATGCGCTCTTCTGTGCGCGTGTGTATATATGAGCATGCAAATAGCTAAAAGAGATAGAGGAAAACAGACTTCAACACGTTAAACAGGATAAGTTCCCGTTCACAGTCAGGGGACTTCACACATACTGCAGTGTTGGGCCAAGCCAATCCAACATGTCGAATATCCCAGATTTTAGATTTTACTGACCAGACCAGTCTAAACACACCACACACAGCAGGATGATCAGGTACAATTTTCTGAAGTGATAATCTTAGAACATGGAACCTTATTGTTATCATTATAAGCTATTTATAATAATAACTTTATTCATTCAGCCTTGGCTTGACACTGAAACAAGCTAAGATTGTTTGAAGGGGAATATCAGGACCAAAACTCCTGCAACGTGAACTAGGATTTTTTCTTGTTGATTTTGAAAAGATAACTGTGATGTGAATAAATTACATATTTACATTTTATTACATGGTATTTTTATTGCTGACAAGTTCATTTGAAAATTCCTCCTGTTTCTGATATCAGTGAGTGTTATTATTATGCATGTTCAAAGTCAAATAAGTAAGACAATGTTTTGACAGCAGTAATTTTGCATTAAAAATGTCTTTTGGGTAAGGTTGGAGTAAGTACCGCAGGTTTTTACAAGGCAAATATTTATTGCATGTTCAGTCTCCTTTGTGAAAGTCAGATGTGCTTGCTTCATGCTCATCCATCACACCGACCTCAGCAATGTGCACTTTCAGTGGTACAACATAAAGGACACTCTGCTCAGCAGGATGACACCTAAAGCTGACACATTGTTGAAATCAACGGAACTGCTCATTAAAACTGATGCCAGGACATCCATTCCTCAGACAAAATGTCTCAAATAACAGACAGAAAAATCTATGAGAAAATGTTAACGAGAATGAAAGCAAACTACGGGTTAAACAGGACGTCGGTATATATTATTGGCCAGTTATTGACCAAGATGACAGCAGAACTCTGACATGTTCTCAGCTACATGAAGCGTCATGCTGTTCTCTCTTCCCTCTCCTGTTGCCTGATGTCTGACCTCTAAAAATATGGCATTGGCAGATTTGTGACTCACACTGATAACCAATCAGATGGCTTTTGTCGTGCCAGGCAGACAACCCCCATTGTGTCTTAAATCACATTTTCTCTTCATCGTTCTGTCCCTTGGTCTCTTTGTCTTCTTTATAGCTTGTTGGCGATGGTTTTATTCAGCGCTGGTAGATAGTCTGTGGAGTTCCCTCAGGACTGTGGAAAAACTGACAACCTGAGAGGCTGAACACATCTGTAACACACTTACAGCAAATCCCTGAGACAACAGGCTTTGAAAATTACAAAGGAATTAATTACTATTATAAGGCAATGAAACTATGACTGGTACACACCTCTGTGTATGCAGTATGCCGTGGTGGGGACAATACCACACACTTTGATTCCGCTCACATTTGTACGTCTGCTGTACTAGCCTCATTACACACATGCGGACATGAACATAAGCTTACAACCAACCCTTGGCTCAAGCTTCCAGTCAGAAGCAAGCCAAAGGAAAGGCTTTGATCAATAAATAACAACATCACCAGGGGTTCTGCAAATGGGTATCTGCTCACGCTGTTTACATCGAGGTGTCTACAGTTGGATTTAGGGGGATGGAAGTTATTTTTTTGTCTCTTAGCCCAGCGTTCCACGTGCCCCCCTGACCTCCTACCAGGATAATCAGCTCTGTTCCAGGGTCTTGCAATCAGTTGGCCTCTCAGAGCCCCACCAGTTTGAAAGTGCAGGACAGGATTTTTGATGTAACCATAACATCAACTTATCAGGATGCCAGTTTTGTGAATAGCTGTACTGATTATAACTTCACAAAGATAATAAAATTAAACACGGCACTATTATTTATTTTCTAGTTACATACTACCATTTCATAGCACAATCAAGTAACTATCAAGTTACCGCCAGTTATGAAAATGCTGTGCATACCATATATAAAATGAAAGGAAATTGACTTGAAATTGGCCTCTGTGTCTTTAAGAATGTCCTACAGATAGACACTGTCCCTTCAACACTTTATAACAACAATGCTTCACTGTCATGCTGTTTACAACTGTTCTTAGGAGCCCAGAAGATGCACAGTTCCACCAGCTGTTTGCTAATTCCTCCTGCCTCTAGTCTGGAGGAGCTGAGAGAGGTGTTTTGTGAGTCCGATACTCATCAACAGACTGCAGCTCTAATGAGGAACTTTGTGGTAATAAGCAGTGCTTTAAATGAGCACTGCTTAAAGGGATGCACAGTTAGTTAAATTATTGACCTAAGTAAAACATTGCATTTTGTGATATGTAAAAATTCATAATTACTTCAAAAATTTTATATTTTTGTTATATTTTTCACTCATGGAGTATGCCATTTTTTCACCTGTTTAATGCTTGATAGATTAATGGGGCCATTCTGTACTGGAAGCTACAGAGTCAGCACAGGAAAGCTAACTTTACCTGGATTATTTGACATCAAATTCCATTTGACTGGTGTAAATTTAGACAGTCCACACTACGATTCTGTTGGCTGTAATAAAAGAATACAAAACACAGTGAATTGCCTAACACAACTTCTGATATTTGTGCCTTCAACATTTCTATCCTTAAGACTTTGAGTCTTTTGTACGAGCAAAACTGATGAAGGCTCTGACAAGCTAAAAACAAATGGCATGCAACAATTTGTGGACAAAAGACGCTGGGAGAAACATCAGAGAGAGGCAGCGCTGGAAGGTCTATTAAATGATAGCAAAGCTTTTGCTACTGCTTTATGTGAAGACATGAACCCAACAGAAGAGTGAAGATCTGACCTGATACAGGCATGTTAACTACTCAAATATCACTCAGTCCGATCTGTTTCATTCATGAAGCTGAAGGTTACAGCAGCAGCAGAAACTCTTTCCTCCGTTTGGTCCTCATCTTTACCTCTTGTGATTTCTACATTCCCATCAATTTCAACATGTTCTGGTTCAAAATGAAAAGACTTAGCATTACTCATTCCTGTTTTGGCTGGATGGAACTAGCGCAGCTGGACATAGGATACATCATTTACCCAGAAAGCATTGAAGTGTAAGCAACATGCCTATCTATGTCATGACAATATTTTATTTCAATTTATAAGCTGTCCAAAGTGTTGGAAGCTCAGAGTGACTCTGGGCATTAATATTAATATTCTAAATAAACAAGAGTCTTTATGTTATGCATAATGATGTACTAAGTTCTGATGTGGAAAGGTTTTGGCCAGCATGTCCAGATAGTCAGCTGTTGCCAGATGAATCCAGTCAGCAGAGCTGCAGTTAGCCCAACGATGCCAACCGTCCGTTGCCAGATCACCATTAGTGTGGTTAACGTCCTCTAGCTTCCCGCCCACTCACTGAATAGGTGATTATGTTGTAAGTTAAATGCCTAATTAAAAAGTGAGATAGAGGGAAAAGCTTTGGTTCAGTATAGATGGCAGGATGGCACAGCTGAGCCAGGAAGATGTCTGCCATTTCCCCAGCAGGGATGCAGGAAAACAAATAGAAAATGCTCATTTAGCCAGGCTCTGGCGATGCATAGCAATAACTCTCTGACCACAGAAATGAAATTCTGTAGATATACTAAACTTTCCTATGTTTGAGCAATATTAGAAATTTAACACAGGCTGATGGAAAAATTTTCATTATGGCGTTTCCTAGCCTGATAGTGATAGACAAGCTCCTACTACTTGGCTGTTTACCACAGGAACAGCCTGATAGAACCTTTTTGGACTTTGTCATTTTCTGTTTTTCTTTGATGCCCAAAAAGAAACAAAAAAAAAAACAAAAAAACAAGGGAAATGTTGAAAAATGTTCTCCAGTTTGGCTCCGGCCGGGACGCAGAGTGAGAAGGAAAGTGTTAAAAACAACAGAGCATCTCTAAACAGCACTGATCAAGGCTGGCTTGTCTCTACAATTCAGATAAAATGTTGTAGAGCAGAGAACACTGAGATCTAAAGGTAAACGGGTGATTCATTCAACGCAAGCACACACATTTTAGAGCCTACCACAAAAATCCCTGGATCCACACTCAGAAAAATACCAGACAAAATATGGCCAGAAATATTAGCTCAACTGCTTAAAACAAACAAGGTACTACAGGACTGAAACAATTAATCAGATTAACCGAGTTGAATCATTGAAATAATAATCAACTGGTTAATTGTTAACTGGTTAATTGTTTTTAACCCTAGCCCTCAGGGCACACTGCCCTGCATTAGGCATCCCCTGCTTCACCACACATGGTTTCAATTGATGGCTGATTAACACGGTTTTGCTGAATTGCAGTCATCTGAATGAGGTGTGTTGAAGCAAGGCAGGTCAGTGTGCCTTGAGGACCAGCGTTGTGAATCACTGAACTAGACTATAAAGACTTAAAAAAATGCATTTAAGATTGAACAAGTAGCATAGTTCAAAATAATTATCACCTTTTAGTGATGTATAAAACATGTAAATCTTAGAAGTATTTTTTTTAGCTGCAGATGCATCCTTTGCTACAAATGATCAAGAGTTCTCTAAAGGAATGCTTTAAGAGCATTCAGGCAATAAAACGTTCATTGTCTTATTGAAAAATAAATTGAATTATTTATTTGCATAACTTTAATGTATTTCTAATATTGTATGAAAAGTTTTAAATGGTTAAATGAGAAATCCGCAAAACATGCCAATTGTATGTCTTATCAATTAATCATCCAAATAATCAAATACATAAATAATCATTAGCAGGAGCCGTAATATACATATGGAAATCTATAAAAAGTTGTGCAATTTTCTTGATTGATATTTGTAAATATACACTGGTGCCTCAGTGGTGCCTCTAGCCTCCTCAAATAGTTGTGAAATTCATTATTTCTAGATGTATTTTTTGGGGGGTTGTAGCACTTTGCAAGTAAGTAAAGAGGGGACATCGTTATGAGCACAGAGCACTGAAAGTAAATCATTAGGGTATTTGTTTCAGGAAGAAAGGAATTAATCAGCATGAAAGTAACAGTCCCAAACATCCAAGCAGCAGGTCAAAGCAAGCACCAAAAAGGAAACACAATTACAGAGTAGGGAGAAAATATATGACAGTAAGCAAGGAAGTGAGTAATATTTTCAAAAAGAAAGTAATGAGGATAAGTCCTGTGTCAGAGGTAATGCTTCTCAAACAAGCACACATTCATAATTTAGAAAAGATTGTGGGCACACAAGCTGAAAACAACGCGAGTTAAATAATGAAAATTTTGTTTTTACTATGTATCGCATTGAAAGGGCAGGGGGAGCAGGAAACTGTTGCAAATAGCACTCAAATGGAGAAATCACACTCAGACTAGCTTTCTGGCATGAGGACATTAAGCATGCACTGTGAGACATTTTACTGCATTTGAGCCATCCATTAACATCACATTCCACGTAGTTTTAACACATGTTTTATGCTAGCTGTCTGCTCTTTGTCAGGTTCTTATACACAGAAAGTCCCGGTTACAGGCTAGTGCATCAAATGGTACAGGTGTGAGAACTTTGTTTGCATCAGATAGCTGATGGCTGCCTTCTAGTTATGATTTAAGTTTGACGCAGCAGGCCAAAGTGAACAGAGTGAATAGAATAAACAAAACAATGTTTCATCACTGTGAGTGCAAGGTCCCAATAGATGAAAACCTCACCGCCTGAATTTACTTATATTAAGTCAGAAAGGGTTTTTCTGTTAAGCAGAAATAAAGATAAGTATTTAAATAAACCATGCACAAAGTGTATGAAATGTATAGCATGAGAATTAGGCTATTAGTAAACCAGTGTTAAGTCATGTTCTGAATCATGAACCATCAGAGTGCAAACATCTCTCAGAAAACATCTCAGAGAAAATGTAGCTTGGTGAGGTAAAATACAGGAGCAATGCTGCTGGACATGCTAGTGGATGTTTTTTCTGAGGCAGCCAATCCAGAAGCACCTTTCCCTTGGCTGCAGCACAGCAGAGATAAGAAACAGCTGGAATGTTAGCTTCTTTTGTAGCGTAATGACAGTCTGCACTGTGTATATTAATGCAGATTGAGGCATATTTGGTGTTTGAACTGTTACAAAAGGCAATTATAAGCATTGGGGGGTCTCAAGTCTTGGTTGAATTCAGCTGTAGATTGGTGAGTGGTTGTTCCCAAGCTCCACTCTGGGGGGCTTGGGAACCCCCCGGGTTCAACACAATTGCCTTTAGTAGTTATATGTTAGTCTTATGTCACATACAATGCTGGTCTTTAAAAACAGGATGTTTTTGGAATTCATTTTCACTCAATGTGTTTTTAATTTCTTTCTACCAAGTCCCCATAAAGCAGACTCATTACTTGGTATTGTTTTCCTCTCATTAAACATTAATAACTACTTTAAAATAATTCTGAAAATTCTCTTAAAAACATCAATCTCCAACTGCATTCTCTCTCCCCCGCATGGTTTCTATGGCGATCCCAGGTCTGTAAAGAGGGCAAAGCAAGAGAAGCCATGCCATGCAGAGAAATGGATATTTTACTGGCCAGGTATATCTTAAAACAATCAAAGGCTTGATGAATTGGCTCAAAGGCTGATGTATGGCTGGGATGGAAGAGGTATTTGGAGAAGGTTTGAGTCAGGGAAATGCACCTCATCAATCAGCATGATTAAAGGTTTTGGCTGGGCTAAAACAAACTCAACACTGCGAGGGCCCAGCCTTAAAGGTTTCGATTTCTCGATGCTCTGCATCAAATCACCTTGGAGAAACCCTTCAAGCAAAGTCAGTATTATCATGCCACTTTTCTGGCAATTTTCATTGAAGTTGGAGATGAATAATACACAATTTCATTTGTTTGTAGTTAATGCTGCCTGAATGTGATTAGAACCTGATTATTTGTCTAAACCAGATGAATGTGAGCCTCCAACTGAGAGCAGACCAAAAGTGATGGAGATGACATGAACAATAAATACTTGCCACTTTTAATGACACTTTGACAGCAATACAGCATGTGTTTCATTAACACCCAATCGCTACAACAGAGAAACTCCTGAAGAAACGTGCTTCTGCACACACACACAGACTCACACATCAACTGTAAAGTACTATATATGTGCCCCATGGCCAAATCCATTGTAGCCAAGGCTCTTTACTAATAAATACAGCTTTGTGTCAGCAGCTCTACATATTTAAAGACATTAATGGCTTCTGGAAATTGCTCACTCTTGCACACAAACCCACAAGGAGGAGCAGAAAAACCACTGGTGTGAGGAAAGGAGGCCGGTCTGTCAGCACAGCAGCAGACTCTAGGTGTGACTGTAGTGGGCCAGGTAAGGTCAAATCCACGTCTCGTAGTTTGTGTCTCAATTTTGTCCTTTTGAAGGCCACAAAAACTTTATATGGTCCTGTGGTTTAGATGTACCTTCAAGTCAATGTATTTTCTCCTGGAGTTTAGGACAGCATCCAACATGCTTTATAAACCATATCTACCAAATGAACAAATTTTCAACCTAAAGGGGAACTATGTGTCTTCCAGGCACAAAGTGTCATTTCATAGCACAATCAAGTAACTATGTTACCTTCAGTTGTTTTAAAAAATGTTATATGTACAAAAAACAACTTAAAATAAATTTTACTTTAAAATTTTAAACCTTTGAAATGGCATCTGTCTCTTTCAGAAGCTCCGACATTCCCTTCATTACCTCATCGTAGCAATGCTTCTCTGACATGCTGTTTACAATGGTTCTTAGGAGTTCAGAAGATGTGCAGTGTCACAAGGTGCTTGCTGCTGCCGCTAGTCTGATGGAACTGTGTGTGTGTGTGTGTGGGGGGGGGGGGGGGGGGTGAATGGGGGGGTGCTCTTTGGGACTGGAGCTCAGGTGGAGACTGAAGCTCCAAGCTAAAACGTAATTTCTGATTCATCTGTAAAGCTACACTTGCACTATGCATCAGTGCAAGTGTAGCTTTCCAATTTCCAATTGGAATGCAAAAGCTTTCCAGCCTTTTGCATTCCAATTGTCTGCATGTATGCATATGTTACACGTACATTTGCTTCACACTTTGCCACATGGACCCAGATTGAGGATGAGAAACCAGACATTTCTGGGGGACAAAGGGAATCTTTGGTCACTCTATATTGTGTTAATGGCATTAGCACAATATAATTTGCGGAAGTGAGAGCACTGCAAAGCACCAATATTTACCCGTCCGGAACACATGGTGCTAAATATAATTTAGCATAATTTGGAGGCAGATAATTTGCCTTGAGGAATTTTAATAATCAAGGCACTCAAACATTTGATGAATTGTAACAGCCTTAATGATAACTTTCTCTATAATTCACATATGAATGAGCATGTTAGAGCTAAAAATGTCAAAGATATTTTTTGGATTTGTCTTCCAGCTCAAGGCCGACCGACCTGAACAACTGCCACAGATCAGAGAAACTACTACTCTAATGTGGTCACCATTGAAACAAACTGAAATGTGATTAAATTGGGTAAGAATTAATTCCTAAATGTTACTTCAAACATTTTTTAAACCAAAATAAATGGAACATTAAACACAGGCCCAAAACCTCTTTATTTCACACAAATATGTATGCCCTGACAGAGCAACACAGCAAACTGACTGATGTACTTTCTAAATGGATGACAGAGTGGAAAGACTGACTTCAATAACTTCTATACAACACCTCACACACACACACACGCACACACACAAGATAGGTTTGGTAAGATAAAGTAACACACTCTTCTTCCACCGCCAAGAGGGTAAACATGCACACAGTCTAATCTAAGGAGAAACACCATGTTAACCAGCAAGAAGACAGTTTTCTCCAACACTATTAGGCCTGAAGCCATTTCAGACTTGGACATCAGAGCAAAAAGAAAGATGTCCAAGAAAGAATTAAGGGTGGAGTGGAAGGAACGCAAGTTGGAAATACAATGTGAAAGACTAATGTTTTGACTAGTTTTATTCTGTTGTAAAACCAAAGTGTTTTCTTCCAAGGGATAAAAAATGTCAGTTATATTTGAACATCAGTACAGTTCCGTATGGATGGTTATCACAGCCATTGCTGATCATAAAGTACTTCTCTTTAAAGCTTTTAAAATAGATTCTCAATGGCCTAATCTGGCAAAGTTTCAATTACATGACTTCTATGATAGCACACTGACATTAATATAGTAGGAAATTGCTTCTGTTAAGCATTGTAATTCTGACAAACACAGTCTACAATGGAGAGTCCCTCAGGGATTCATCCTAGGGCTAGTATTATTTCTTTTTCATCACGACTAGATGACGGTTTATGGATTGGAAAAAAATGTCTTTAACAGGATGAGCAAAAAAGAAAAAAAAATTCTATTGAATCTGATCTGAAAGTTTCAGAATTTTATCGAATACACTAACTTCCATAATGTAAACTGGTTCCATAGAAAGTCTCAGTGTCATCAGATAGTGCTAAGCTAATCATTTAAGACAATGAAATGAAGAACAAAACTTACAAAATGTGAAAGTCCACAGAAACAGAAAAATGCAAAAACAAAGTCAAACTGGAGACATACGGAAATCATGAGGAAACTACATAACGACGAGGAAATGACCAAGTAGACATGACAAGAGAAACAAGACAAAGTGGCAACTAGTGGCAGAGGCCAAGTATTGGGAGGTTAAGTGTGGGAACAATAGAGCTGAATGATGAGTTAATAGGTTGCAGGTGAGAGTAGTTGGAGAACATTTAGGTAGATTTAAGGGCACAGGGAAGATTACACAAGGGAGGAGGAAAAAGTGACAAAACATACCAGGGGAGAAAACATTCTCACACTAATGAAAAATAAACTATTGAGACACAGATATAAGGAGAAACTGTAAAAGAACTGAACAGAAACAAAATTTATCTAATAAGGACAAAGGAACATAGAATACTTGAATTTGAATAACTAAAAAAATACGAACAAAAACAAAATTCTATACATTTTATAAACTTCATCGTCTTTTTTATTAGCCTATGTGTATAGCAACGGTATTCCTATCAGTTCTGATTAGAGTATGCTGGCAGACCGAATAAATAAATCATATAAACGCAATCAGTCTGAATGATTCAAATAACACTAGACAGTGTAGACTTCTGCAGACAGCATTAATATTCGACTCATATTCTGCTTATTTGCTTTGGAAGGAATGGGCCATGTCTACGCTCATCCTTCACATTCACACATACATCTACAAATAGAGACAAACATGCAGAGACAGATTTTTATTGGAATGAAAGCTGCGTATTTCCCTCAATCACTAATCCAGTCTAGATTAATAATAAAAACCTGAAACCGTAGTAACCAAAGAATATGAAAATGAGATCATTTCCTCTCATTCAAACAAACCGCAGTATGATCTGCTTTAGAGTAGGTGAAAGTTCTGTTTTCATCATCTATGCGATACATACATCCCCTCTGGAAGAAGGAGGAATTGTGAATACAACTGATGACAAGATACAATGGAGAGCAGAAAAAAGTGAAAATGGATTTTCCCAGTATTGATCAAACACTGTTGACTGGAGAACAAAAGAGAGGGTCAAGAAACGTGAGCTGATTTACTCTGTGAGTCCATATTTTTCAAACCTTCAATATTTACACTGAAAAACATATGTCACATTTATTTCAGAGTGGAAATAAAAAAGCGCATCCAACACTAAGTAACAGCAACAGCTTCACTCTGCATGACGAAACCTGGTCTGATCATCATCTGCTGGGGATCAGAAACCCAGAAATCTCTTCAAGCTGAATCAATGGAAAACATGCCCTGTTGGCCTCATGCCCATAAACTTTTGAATGGCATGGACTCATCCAACCACAGAGATGCTTAACAATCTTCTGCGGTTTGGTCTGTCAGATGAAATAGCTCAACATAGCAACTGTCTTAAAGCAACCTTTCAGAGTCTTCTTCACAATGGGAAAGGAAAAGAGAGCCGACATCAGCCACAGATCAGATTACAGCAGAGTGAAGCAAAAACTGCCTGAGTACTCCCAGTTCAAGCCAGAAAGCAATGCTATGCTTCTTCAACCACAAAAGAAAGATATAAAGAAAGAACGAAGGAGAGAAAGAAAAACAGAAGACACAAAGAAGCAAAGAAACAAATAAAGTCCAGTTGCTTGAAAAATATGAAACAGAAGGATCCTTACCTAGGACGCCCAGACGGTAGTTGACTGTAATAACAATGACGTTCCCATAGCTGGCTAGGATGCTGCCGTCAAACATATTTCCAGTTCCTTCCATGTAAGAACCCCCGTGGATAAAAACCATCACCGGCTTGGGGCTTCCACTCTCCCTAATATCTGGAGGAAGAAGAGGAGGTGGAACAGGCAGAAGGACTGATTAGATGAAAGATTGGAGGTGACAGACAGTGATGAAATTTTAATTCTCTACTAGACTTTGGCTACCTCTTAGTTTTTTTCTAGAATTGTCCTGGCACACTGGCTTTTTAATATGGAGACCTTGTTAGCTTCAGGCATCAAATTGATTTCTTTTTTTTCCATTCAAACGATTGGACTGTGTTGATTGGTTAATGGGGATTTATTTTGTGGATCATTTTAAATTTCACATACTCTCTGTGTTAATGAAACAGAAAACTTAAAGCGATGAGTCTTGATTATACTCCAGGAAATCATCTGTCAACAGGTAGGAGTGGCAATCTGACCTGTCATATGAAGCTGATGCAGAAACTGAGCAATTCATCTGCAGAAAACTCTGCTAGTAAATACTATAATAGATGTAGCTTTAAAAAAAATAAAAAATAAAACAGAAGTCTTTCTGGTCATTGAGATGTAAATTTGCCATCAGGTAATTGCTTTATTTATCTGTCCAGCTGTAGAGAAATATTTACCTTTTCGTAACAGTTCTGAAACACAGAACCACTTGACAGCACCAGAGGCAAACAGAACTAATTTGAAGTTAAAAAGACACCTTTCTGTTTCAATAAATCAAAGGTTTTGCTAATATGTCTGGAAGTTTATTGAGAGTTAAATCATTTCTAGAATGCTCTGTTAATCATTGATGTCATAAAATAAAGATGGTATGAAACTAAAAGAAAGAAATTGCAGCTCCAGCTGAGTGTTTGTTCACACGACACTAAAACCAGAACAAGTGTAGTCCATTTAAGTAGATACTCTCTCACCTTCCTTATCACAGAATTAAAACTAAATCCTCTCTCAATAAAAAAAAATAATAATAATAATAATTAACCTAAAGAAATGGTTCTAGATGGACATAATTTGTTAACCGCAGTACAATAGTTATGTACAGTCATGGTAAAAAGAAAATATGCTGGTTAGGGTATTAATGGTCTGTCCTATATTCTAAAAATATTGACATGCAAATACAAATGTAGAAAACGATATGTGTTATAAACAAAGATATAAAAACAGATAAAGCCAGTAGGGAAGTTTAGGGCTTATCACAGAACCATAGGCATATGGAAAATATGCAAATCTCTACCATACAAGTATTTGTTTGCCTTGATAAACACATGATCTATTTGTCATGACTGAATTTCAACTTCAAACAGTTGAATCCTGGCAGCAGCATTCTTTCACAGGTGAACCAGTAGCATGTTCAGCCTGTGCAGTTCAAGCAGGTTGGATATGTCTTTTACATGAAACTCACAGGATGTGTATGACTGCCCGTACAACTGGATCTCAGTTTTGGGTTGCTTTTAAAAGCATGATGTATATTATATTGTTTGTTTCCTTATATATAACATTGTGGCCGAACTGGACCATTCCTCCCAGAGTTCTGTTTGAGTGTCAGTGAGTGATTTAATTTTTAATAGTGAGCTAAATTAGAATATGTTTCTCTGTTTCCACTGAAATCATTTAAATCTTATTTTATGACTTTGGCTTTTAAATTGTGGCTTTTTGAACTTAGATATAATTACAATGACTTGATGTGTATTAACATGCAGTAATTTTTCGTTTTCCAGTTTAGTGTTTTTGCTAACTTTGAACATGTTTCGAACACATGGCTTCTCCTGAATTAATTGCTCCAAGTATTCGAAAGAGTTACTATATTTGACTGTTTTGTAAACTTTCAGTTGAATGAAGTTCATTATCTATGTTGAAGTTTTGGTTATCAGCTATTAAGAATTCTTCAAGTAGCTGCATGTTTATAGTCATGCTCTTATTTTGAAGTGGGTGATGACGCAGCAGTTCCTTTTACAAACAAGAAACAAGTCGGAACAAAATAAAACACAGACACTAAAGAACAAGATGTAAACATAAATACAACATCTAAGGACATTACAGAACATGCTAATTATGGTGTCAAAACAAAACATTTTTTGAGCATGATAGTCTGTCAAGGGCAGATATAATTTAGTTAATCTGCTAATACCTTGTTGGTGTAGTGCTTTAGTATTGGCAGAAGTAGTGTTTATTAGTAGTGCTTTAAGTTTAGAGCTAACTAACCTTTTATTAGTAGTTATTGTTTATTTTTAACTGTACTTGTTTAAAAGACTTGTTGCATCTCCCTATATAAATTCATATTCATTAACTTAGAAGATGCTGTTGATGGGGCTTGTTTGGAAGATTATAAGTATATCTTAAACACCCTCAATCAGTTATTAGCCATAATTTTCGATCGCATATTTCTGTAATAAATTGTTTTTTAAGACAGTGATGTAATGTTCTTATCTTGAATGTTATGTTTTCATAAAATCATCATAATTAACAAAAATAAAAAATTGAAAACATCTTCCTGTCCTCACTGAATTTATGTAATGCGTTACTGAAATAAATCAACTTTTCAGAACTAGTGTAATTTATTGAATATGACTTTGATTTGTTGATAGTTTTTGTTTATTACTTCTTAAATAAAATAAAACATTTAGCATTTCTTACAATGGCTTGATCCTCAAAGTAAGCAAAGTGACATAGTGAAACCGTTGGTGTGAACCAGCAGATGTGTGACTATGTACCGCTGATACGAGCTTCTGAAGGTTCAAAGTTTTTTAAATGAGTGCAGACTGAAAGGAAACCAATATACTGCTAGTGAGTGAGTCATCATAAGTTTTGGAACTTTCAGTTTCTAACAGAAACAAATCATCAAGAAGATTAAAAGCAAAAGTGTTTGTCATGGGAAGTTAGACTCCCTGACAAGGCTCTGATATAAACAAAGTTGCAAGCAGAAAGGATGACGTCATTTTTGGAAATCCAACAACGACCTGAAAAAGTGACGTTCAAAACATGGAGTCACTTTCATTTTCTGCTGCCCAGAAATGAGCAACTCATCTTGCTTTCTGACTCTCTGCATTGGTGCATGCAGCAACATACTTCGCTTATGCTGCTGATGTGTTATCACTGAGGAACTTTGGGCTACAGAGAGATCAGTGAGTCCAAGGGAAATTAAAATTAACCATTCAAGAAAAACTCTTACGACACTAAAAATACAAAGGGTTTTTCAGTTCAGGAAAGTTTTCCTACACCGTGTGATTAAAGCATCCATTAATCACTGAACTTGGAAGGAAAATTGTGGAAAGGAGCACATTTTGCTTCCTTATACGTCTGCCATTAAGGTGACTCAACAGATGTAGAACTGATTGATACCAAGGGTGTTTAAGTCTATTATTCAATCAAAGCAGCAGAGCATCAGAAATGTCCTTTCTCCTAGCATGGTGGGGACCGGAACATAAAAACGCTTTGTACAGTCACTTTTTTGTGACATCAAGGAAATGTATGTCATATGGACATAATTGGATTCTACATTGTGAAATGCACATTGTTTATACATTGTTCAACTGGGGTAAGGATTTACTAAGTATTGGCTTCTCCCTGCTCCTTTTGTTACGTATTCTCATATTTGTATTCTTCTTTTTCAGTTTCTTTCTGTCTCTATCGTTTAGTTTTTTCCATGTTCTAAATAAATAAAGATTTTATTTCAAAGGGAAATGAGAGATAAACAGGATAAAAGGGTGTCCATGGTAAGTATTTTGTCTCTTTTGACCTTTTCTAAAGACATAGCTGACATCAAACTGTAGTTTTTTCTTCTCTACAATTCAGCATCTTGTCACAGAGCTCACTGAATTATTCCAAAAGCTGGTATTAGAAATCAGTTAAGTGTTTGTATTCTACAATTAAAATACTGACAGTATTAGTGTGAGTCACCATGGCGATCACGCATCGTGCTAATGTCATAACATTAATCAAAATGTGTAGCTGGAATGCTGATGGTATAACCTGGTAAGTGTAAGTTGGTTACAATGAGCCTCAGTAATGAAATCATGAAGCCTTGATGATGAAAGTGATGAGTGACAGTAATGAGGATGATAATAGCTGTTATGGAGGTGATGATAAGCATAATTAAAGCCATTATACAAATGAATTTAGTCATAACAATGTTGACAGTGAAGATGGCAGCAAACAAGACACAGATGCTGATGTTGATGTCAACGGCAGCAGTGATTGAAACGATAAAAAACAACCAACTCTCTTCAATGGTGATCACCATTGAAGAGAGTTGTTGTGTCACAAGTGTGGTTACTATAGTTACCTGCTATAGATGATTTTATAGACAGTGATGAAGGAATGATGAGAAATTGTAGGGCAACGTAATTAGGCCCATGATTTTGAGCTTTTAGTCAAAGCTGATGGTGATAACCACGCTGGTTTGTAGAAGTCAAAATCATGAAGCCTTGATGTGATTATTACTCTGAGACTGGTGGCTGTTGGTGCTGATGATAGTGATTACCATGGTAATAATGCTGAAGAACCAAACCAACAATGATCTTTCAACAACCGGTGCATGATTATCACATTATAATGAAATATTTATGTTAATTACACTTTTCTGTTTTAAGAATTAAAAATGACTCTATTAATCTCTATGATAATGTAATTGATCATTTAGAACCTTCCTTTGCTATTTTCTTTTTTCTTTTAAACTTTAAATTTTCTCCCCGTCTTTCGCAAAATCTGTGATTCCAGTCAGAAATGCTGGAATTAGGCCTATGCTTTGTCAGTAAGACACTGAAGTCATCTAAATAAAAAGAAAAAAGATCTTGAGAATGGCTCTTTTTATTCTTTCCGCTAATGTAAATGTGACATGAAAAACCTACAAGTTGTCTCTACTTCTTGTTTTATTATTTAGGTCCTTTAGCTGGTCTACCTTATACATATTAGGATTATTTCTGCTAGCAGAGATTTCTTTTCTATCTACTGGTAAAGAAATCAAGACAAATGTAGCATCCACAGTACATGTAGCTAACATCACATTGTGAATTTAATAATGAAAGCTGATTTTCTGCTGAGATTTTATTGGTTATTTGCATTCTAGTTTTAATGCGATCACCATCAGATCAGGATGATCTAGCACCACAGTGACCCACAAGATCAGAAGTAAAAGGGGCATCAAACACAGGATTCTGTTTTTATAAAAGTAAACACACTTCTTATTCGGGGTGCAGTGATAAAATGGCTGGGTGATGATTCAGTCGTGATTTCCTTAATCTTTGGAACTGGGTGATTGGTAGATACTTGTGTGTGAAGCTGATCTTATCCACCTCTACAAAGGTCTGCCAATCAGCCTGTCCTGTTGCTTTGCTGTGAGAGAGGACTCACTCACCCTCCCACCAGGTCACTTCGGGATGTAAATGGACAACAATAGTCACTCCACTGCTAGCAATTTGTAACGATGTTTAGTAACTTTTCAGACAAAAAAAAAAAAGACAGTGTTTGCCAAAATGTGCACTGGCAGGTCAGGATTTTTAAAGATCAGTGATCGGCCAGAGAAGTGCAATCGGTGCAACACTACTACTTGTGTACAACTGGACTCAACAGCTTTCTGATTGCATCCACTATTCATAAGAATTGTAAATACTGTTGAAACAAGACTTTTATTTTGAAGGAGAGTGCAGGAACATGTTTGTGTAGCTTGGCTTAATGTACTTATGCAATGCTGTTTGGTGGCATGTAGAGATGCATCTGAAATGGGCAACATGGACCTGAGCGCATAATTAGAGCAACAAACACAACATGAGCCGTGCTGCTGTCACCCGTTTTGATGCTCCTGATTTTCACCTCCTCCTGTACAAAACCCTGAGATGTAAACCATGGATAAAGTGTGACATCATCTTTCAATATGGTACCTATCTGATTTAGGAGCACATATGGAAGTGGACTCTGACTGATTTGCAAACATTGTGTCATGGTCAGATGATGACAAAAAATCCCAGATATGGGACATATTTGCCTGCTGTATGAATGTAGCCTCCATTCATTTTGTTCACAAAAAGCCCAGAGAGTAAAATGGTGAACCTGGCTTTGTGTGTCTCATTTTATGATTGGTATCATAAGGCCACGAGTTTCCCTTCTTTTCATCGTGGACCGCATTCTCAAACTTCAAGGTAAGATTGCCAATTTGAAGATTTAAAAACATTGAATTTCCTTTTCACTTTGTTCAAAGCATTGAGATTTGAGAAGCAAATACATATTTTAGTATATATGCTTAGAGTATGCAAATATGATTATGCTATTCATTTTAAGGTGTAAAAGCGAATATTTTCACATCTCTTCTGCAAGAGTCCAGACAGGATCGTGGGTTACAGAAATAAGGTGGGTATTAAAACTTAATTGATCCCACCCAGATTCAAATACATAGTCATTTTTCATGATTTTGATAATCAAGGTAATGCATCTGGTTTTTAGTAAGTTTCCTGTAAATAACTGCTTGGTTACCTAAGCAGTCCTCCTGCTCTGTTTGGTGGATATGAGCTCTCAAGTACTGCTTGAAAAAATAACTGAAAGTCTGCCTCGGAGAGATACTGTACATCCAGCTCCGTTCTAACGACCTCCCTTTGTTCTGCTCTGAAGGTCAGTGGTAATGAGCTGAGGTTAAAGGAAAACTGCAGTGGCTTTGTGTGTGAATTTGATGGATTCACCTGCATTTACCTGGATTTCTAAAATGAAAGAAGTTCCAGTGTCAACAGAGCACAATGTACTTTAAAATTCCAGCTGTAATATCTTCAGCTTCTTTTATTCACTATATGCTTCTGGCATGCTTTGATTGGCTGTCAGAGAGCCAAAAACAATCCTCTAAAGCCTTTTCGTTCTCAGAACCTTTCAATTAATCTTCATTCAGCTAGTGGAGGGTTTCATCATCTTTCATAACATGACTTAATGATGTATTTAAAATGATTACCAGAACCATTGCTAATCACATAAATATTGATTACTTAGTGTAATACTACAATCGCTTGCTCTTAGTCTGGTTTTTAACTGAATTTTCCTTTTGCATCTACTTCTTTTTCACTGAGTATTACTTTGGGATCACGCTAACTAGTAATAAGTGAGCAAACAAATCAGTGTCGTTCCAACCTGGATTGTTTTAAGGTGAGCTAAAAAAACAGAAAAAAGATGTGAAAATGAGACGTGATCTTGGCGCGCTTCAACTATTTAGACATTCCTGAAATAAGTCTGGGTGTGTGTGAGACAGAGAGAGCGAGAGAGAGAGAGAGTGAGAGAGATAGAGAGATGGAGATAGAGAGAGAGATAGAGATAGAGAGAGAGCTGTCTGAGAATAGCTAGTCTGCATTTTTTTCTTTCTCAGGTATGAGGATATGATCAAAGAGATTCAGGAGCTTTAGATTTCTCAAAGCAAACCCTGAGAGATGCCCGCAGGCTGCGGCAACAACTTTAGTATCCTCTTCATCTGCTCATGTTGAAGACTTATCAAACCAACAAGACTAACAAGCAGTAGTTTTTTTTTTTTTGTTTTTTTTTATGATCCTGTCTTCTGGCTGTGGCTGAGGTACTCAATAACTAATGAATATGTACTCTAATGTGACACATTGAAGCTGCAACTGGCCTGTTTCACAGTTTGGATAACATGCACTCCTGATCTCAATCTGAAAAACTTGGACAGAATTTAGAAGAATTTGATATTTATACTCCTGAATCATAAAAAGGTTATAAGTGGTGCTTCAAAAGAAGAGCAACAAGTTGAGCATAAAATTTGTAAAGAAATGCATTCGGACTCAAACAGCTGATCAAAGTCTTAAGGCCGCTATCCTTAAAATTCAGAGCATAAATCTGGCTTTCATTACGTTTTCTGCCAGGCATTCACAATCATAAGCCCCAGAGGGCTAGAGCGGCGTTCTGCCTTTGAACAGGAGTGCTGAGCTGCACATCCAGCACATACAGTTACACGCTATCACTGCAGAGGTTGGACGCAGGGAGGCAGTCGTTTTAAATCTCTTAAAATATCACGAGATTCATGGGACAAATAATTCAAGTGGTAGACTCAAAGCAATTTCACCTGCACAGTTCCGGGGATCCGGTGGGCTTTCATGAATGCACTGGCAGATACGCAGCCTAAATTAAGGCTCTAACTCTGCTTACTGCAGAGACAGTGTCTGTAAGAAGAGTTTAATGAACAGAGGCCACATTTCCTTCAACACTAAAAACATTACCCTATTTAACGTTTGGGGATGGATGGAGAGAGAAGCTTGGAAAAACAGCCATGAGATCCAGAACATGGATTCTGGTCGTTCAGGATGTTCCCTCCAATAAGTGGAGGGATTTCCTACAGGTCTGTAGGGAGATATCCATTAAGCATTATGAAACTCATTTTAAACAGGAACAATGGTGGTTCTTTTCATAGATTCATTTTGGGTTTTATTAGCCAAAATATTAAACTTTAAACTGTGCCAGTTAACATGTTTTCAGTAAAATATCTTCTGCTGTTGATTTGTCTCTTGCTCTTCTTTGGCCGTTGTGCATTTTGAAGCTCCACTTAAAGATGGACTCTTTTTAAGGTTTGATGAAGTGTATTTATTTTATTGAAATTCAACAAATGCTCATTGGTTCTTTGTGAACAACTTTGGTTTTAATTTCTTTGTATGGTACAGTTATGTAAAATTATAACTGTTTTTTTATGAAGTGAGGCTCTGTGGAACAATAAAGGGATGTAGACAGATAAATCTGATGAGATATTTTGAAGTGAGTGGAAAAGGCCAATACTTAAACTCAAACCAAATGGACTTTTTGAAGACATTTTACTTGTTTCAGGAAGCAATTACAGTGACTATATTAGTGACCTATAACTGCTCCATTAATGTGGTTGATAAGTATAATTCACGTAAACATTTGGATGAACTGTGCTTAAAAATCAAGAAAAAGTCTGGGTGTTTTCTGTTTAAGCTCTGAGCATTTTAGTCTCCTGGAGGATTGAGAGGCTTTTCCACGGTTACAGACAGTCGACCATGAGGGTCCTTACTGGAAAGTAAACAGTATCTGTAATCAATACTATAAGGTTAAAGGTGATGCTGATTTAAAGGACTGAAACAAGCCTCTGCATTGGCCATGATAGAACGTTTTGGTTTGAAGTCATTTCTAGATGACAGAAACTTTTGGTCTCACCTAGTTTGATCTCAACAGGTAATCTGAACTCTGTTCTTCATCTAAAACTGCTCAAAAGTTTGTGATGATGTTGTGCTTTTCAGAAGGCGGTTTATAATAATGCATGTGATTTCAATCAGTTAAATCTGTCAGCTTTCCAGGCCTGAACCTGATGACGACTGGTTTGGCCTCAGATCCCCGTTGGCCTTGCATCAGCTACTTGCCTCTCAAAATATGATACCCCAAAAAGATGAATATGAGGTATGACGGGGTTTATGAGCTGCATAAGCTCTTGTGAATTCTACAGTTCTAACTACTTCAGCATTGTACGGTGAAAATTTTGAGTTCAGGGCAAATCTCTAGCTTTTAGAGACTTTCTCGGTTACATCTCTATTGTCAACACAAAAAGGATTACAAACACCAGCTTCACAGAGTCTACAGAGGAAAATGCAAGATTTGCTGGTCAGGAGGGGCGGTGAGGTCAATGGAAGTTCTCTGACTGCGCTACAAGACAACATTGGGTCAAAGGTTAAGAGTATTCAGACATTATGTGTAGAGAGAAATGGGTGGAGGGGTTGGGAGTTGATCAGAGCGAGCCTGACAGACTTTGGTTCTGTGTGTTTCCCCAGCCATATTTCCCTCTATGTTAAACTGGATTAGTTTTCCTGCATGCATCCTTTATCAAGATAATACTTGAGGCTTGTTGGGATTTTACTGTGTAAATCTGTGTAGTTCTCACTAATCTCGTTAGTGTGTGTGGGTGGGTGCGTGGGCGCGTGTGTGCGTGTGAAACGGTTCAGGAGACTTGGTATGTATACTAGTTCCCTGAAAAACAGCATGTGTCACAGATCAAAACGATCCGGATGGTTGTGAGTCTTATTTGGGTGGAACTTCTGTTTGCCTTGTGATATTATAAAGTAGAGGTGCTTTATTGAGACCTTCTGCTTGTCGTTAAAGCTGCACTGCAGCAGTCTTCAGGGGATATGACACTCTCCTCTGATTTTATCAAGGACATTTTTTTTTTCTGATGTGATTTTACAACAGACTTACTATCTGCAGTAATCAAGCAAAACTTTTCCTTTTCATTTTTATTGAGAATATGAAGCTTAAACACACAGTCAGAGTTCTACACTTAATTTAAATACCAAGAAGAGAACTGCTAAAGTTTTAAATTCATCTTGTCTTTGTCATAATTTATAGAGGGTTTTGATGTTGGACTCAGTGCCTTTACAGCAACAACAGCTTGGATAAAATGTAAATGCATTTCAGATGCGATTGAAAATCATGTTTATAGCAGATATTTTACTGCACTAGTTTTTACATGAAAACATGACATTAGCTTGACTGAATCAGATAATGAATGCATGAATTCCCCAAAGAGTAAAGCATTGCATGTGTTCCAGCGATATATAAAGCTGAAACCATATGTTTACATACACCAAAAAAAAAAATCACACATCCAACATTTTTTTTCTGACTGATTGAAGTTTTTTTGCTGGAGTTCTGACCCGCTCCTCCAGACACAACTGGCTGGCATAACTCTGTCCGGTTTGCATGCCACCTTGCTACCCATCTTCCTCCTGAGGAGTGTGCTGGTTAGATATTCCCATCAGGTCTGTATTTGCATATAATTGAACAGATGAACGCGGCGCCTTCAGGCAGCGGTAAATTGTTTCCAGGTTGAACCAGATTGCAGCAGCTCCACGATTCTCTTCCTGATATTTTGGACGATTTCTGTTGACTTTCCCATCAGAAAGCTGTGAGTTCCAGGTGAGGCCTTAAAATCCATCTACAGGTTAGCATACTATTAACTTCCATGGATCAGTAAATAAAACTACCAGAAGTTTCCAAAGCCATGACATCATCATTCCCCTCGTTGTTTAAAGAGACAGAAATTATCCTGTATGTAAACCTCTAATTTTAAAATAAATACATTTATTCAAAATTTAAATGAATTGTTATATGCTAAATAAATATTTGTGTGGTTCTCACTAATATAAATTGTTTTGCTAATTCTAGCTGACATAACCACGAGAAGTTTGGTCTGATGTAACTTTAGACTGACAGGGGAAAAAAGGTGTGTGATGAGTTGTGTTGTGTGTGTGCGTGTCTGTGTATGTGTGTGTCTTTTTATTTCATAAACTTCTAGTTTCAACAATAGTTCTGCACATACCCTGATACTGTGTTGGCATTTCAGGTTGTTTCAATCTTAGATCGTTTTTTTTGTTTGTTTTTTTTTTCGGGTTGGAAATTGAAATTGGAAAGGAAGCCTTTGGCAAGATTGTGGCACAAAGGGAGTCAGAAATTACTTTAAAAAATTGTAGCATGGAAAGAACTGGAGGAATATGTTTGTGTGAGTTGGTAGTCTCAGTGGTTTGCTTCACCTTCAGTAAATACTGACTTCTCCTTTTTTTCACCTTTTGCACACATGGTACACAGGAAATTTGTTCGAGGATTCAAGGTATTGTTACTTAATATTACCTTTATTAGATTATATTTTTTTTATTATTTTTCAGTTTTTCTCTTCATTTGCATTTCGTTATAATAGGTGGCAATGTTTCATGTTTCATGATTTTTTATTTATGTTTTTTTTTAAGTTAAGGGTCACACATTTTAAAATGAGGAAGTTGATAAATGCAACTGGAGTACCGATGCTATAATTAGCCAGGACTTAAAACTGGCTACAGAAACATTTGATTTGATGCCTGAAACATGAACAAGTCTAAGAGTTAGTAAATTAGCCAGTGGCTGAGTTCTCTCAACACAACCACATTTAGGCAAATTAAAGGAAAAAACATGCAAAAATGTGGCAACAGCTGGCTGAGGGGTTAATAGGTTCTATATCTGCTGGTGGGATGCAACATAGAAAAACAAAGAAAATGTAAAGGAAACAGCAAATCCAAGCAGAGAATTTATGTTACGGTATTAATATCAAAGAATGGTGGGACACATGTAAACTTCAAGACATCAAGCTGAAAAGGACAAAACACATTCAGCCCAAAAAGAGTTTACGAGTAAAGAGCAAAAAGAAAATGTCCATTACTTTCAAAAAAAGGACAAGAAATGTAAGAAAATCAAAGAAGATAAAAATTGGAAGAGAAAGGGTAAGTCTGGTTTCCCTTGTCATGCAAATCAGATTGGCATTTGGGGGAAAAAATACCTTCATCATCCGTGCGGTCACTATCACTTAAATCATCAGTGTGTTTCTTTGTAAGGGGACCTATAGGACCAAGAAGGAGAAAATGGAGGAAAACAAGGTCATCAAGAACACACACAGCCTTTAAAAGAAGCGCTCAAAAGATAAGAAAGGTTCTCAGTGAATATAGTCTTTTATCACTTCTTTAAAGAAAAATTCTCACTCCGACTGCAGAAACGTCACCTCATTGTCAGTTTCACATGTTTATAGTCGGAATTTGGTGCAGAAAAGTTTGCTTTAAGATAGTTACAGAGCAAAAAAAGAGGGAATTTAAAAAAGAAGCAAAAAAAATTTGTTCTTTGATAAAAATGAAGAATTAACTGACGATGAACCCATGGGATCAAAAGACATTAGGCACTGTGAAACAGTGCATATATTAGCATATATTCGACACTTCTGAGGTATTATCGTAACAATTGAAAATGATCTGCATAGCTGCGAAAGAAACACACAGTAAAAGAAGCAGTATTTTTAAGAGCATAACACGCTACAGAAGCATATGACCAGCTCCACCTGTTGTACATTCAGAGTTTATCTTGTGTTAAATAATACACAAGCATACACTGTAAACAAAAAAAAAACAATTAAAAGCAATTTCTTGTTCACATTAACTTTCAATTTGATAGTTTTTTTAATTTATTTTTTATTTCTACATTAAATGGTGATTAATAGATTAGATAAATAACACAAGTAGGAAAAATGAATAATATAAGTGTATGTGGCCTGTTAGACCTTTGATACAATTGAAAAAAATCCAAAACAACAAAGGAAAGAAAACATAAATAAAAAGAGGATTTACTATTTGGTGATGAAAGCAAGCTGGTTGCTCAGATGTCTGGAGTCCATGTCATGTTACGTGTTCCAAGATTGTTAGGTTATCTTAGCTTAGCTTGGCTTAGCTGGTTTAGTACAAAAACTGGAAAATACATTCTGCCACAACTGGCTCTTTGAGGACACTCATGACCTTGATGTGGCCCAAAAGGAGAATGATTTGACACTTCTGTACTAATAGCAGGATTCATTTGTATTTTTTCCATGTGCTATCTTTGACAGGTCAGTCTTGTCCCTGACATGTCAGGGAATATTAGCTGTATAAAAATAAGAATGCATCCCAAATGGGTGATTGAATCCAGACTGCGTCCAGCATCAAAGTAGGCGAGCCACACGGATGTAATAATCATCTGTTTGTGCATGAGACACAATATAAACAATTTGGATTATATGTGTGTCTCAAAACAAAATTCATGTTTATATAAGTATTGCCCTGAAATTGTTGAACATGATTCCTAATTTCTCACCAAATGTTTTACACATTAATGCAGAGGCAGTAACGCTGTGTCTATGGATCATTATATAAAATGTAGCTAATTATTTATTTGTGAAAGAAACTGACAGTAATTCTACAGTATTGAGAGTCAAACTGAAACACTTGAAATTTCATGGACCTCTATAGTATTCACTCTTGATGAGATGTTCGTTATGTTGTGATCATGAAATGGGTTTCTTCCTTCGCAATGTACTTTTAAAGTTTTGAAAATCTTAGCAAAATACATTTTAATTTGACCTTCTAACAGAGATGTAAGTTCTCTCTTGAAGTCAGCTAGCCTTATACATCAAGAACTCAGCATGGACAATGGATTATTGCTGTACTTTATTTTGATTAATTTCTTTTTGTTGTGCTCTATCACTGAATCTCAGGCAGGGGGAGTGGTCATTTGCTTCTTTAACCACCCAATATGTTATCACCTTTAGTTTTTTTTATTCACACATCATCATAAACATGTTCCTCCCTCAGAAACATACACAGACACACAAACACAAGTACAAACATACCGACATGCTCACATGTAAACTTTAGGACATCAAAGACATGCTGAAGTAAGATTACAAGATGTGTGGCATGCAGAAAACAATTTGATCTTTATGCAACATGAACTCAGAGCATGTGATGCCACCAGGCCTTGAACTGCCTCAACCAGGAAACTTTCATGCTTATCTGACCAACTACAATTACCAGCCAGCACTGCAACCCATATCCTGTGCAATAGTCTGACTTTATAGCCACATAGTCTCTATCAAAGTAAATGTCAACAAAAAGTCACATAAAAAGAGTGCAAAGGTAAACTCAGTGGGGTATTAATAACTTACAAGATTTACAACAGCATCAGTAGCTCATGTTCATGAGCCAGACCTTCTCAGTTATGCGAGTGCTTCTTTCTAATAACTTTAAGTGGAAGAAGTTTCCCTGCATATAATTATGTCCCACAGCATTCTCTCAGCTTGCCTTTGTGAATCTGACAAGTGATTTGATAAGCAAAATCTGAGTGTGCTTCCTAGAAGTGCTGAATGAGCACTAGACACAAAAGTCACTTATTTGAAAATGTGGAGCGCCTAAGAAGAACGGCTCGACTGCTGCCTGGGAATGTGTGGCCTGTTCTAAAAACAGAACTTCATGGATGCTGTGGGTCATTTATGGTGACCTTTTAGCATTACGCTGAGTGATAATACGATATTATGGAGAACAAAATCAGATATTTTGTCTTCGCTGGTCAGTAATCCGGATTAAAGCCGGTTAATGCTGTTCTCTCTCTGATTAAACTCTTGACATGTTTCCTGGCTCCCTTCAGTCCTCTGATCATCACAGAGTTCCTGGGAAAAAAACAGCACAACCCATTTCTCTATTCTTCTTCAGGTCTTTTTACCATCACGGGTTGGTCATAAAAATGTCTTTCTCCATGATGTAATTTACAATGTCCCCAAAGAGTAATGCACTTTTTCTCTTTAGGTCCAGAGTATTGCAAAGAAATAAATTGGGACAAACAGAAATAAAAGACAATCTCCCAAACGATCTATTTTAAAGTCGAGATTTAATCTGCTCTGTGACAAAAAGACCCGGCCACGGTTGGAGCAAACACCTTCAGTGCTGCTTATATCAAAAACTCACAAATGTCTCACTTAAGCTCCATCTGACACTATCAGCCCACTCCAGGCTCCACCAGTTGTTTTTGATACAGGCAACATGGCTCCCTCTCCCAGATCAGCTTTGTCTTCTAAGGCTGAAGTTGGTCTCTGATTAATTGTTCTGATATACAGTCATGCAGTAGCCTGAAGGTGGAGGACACCAACAGCTGAAAAAACTGATCCAGGAGGCCAGCAACGTCGTTGGAGTGGAGCTGGACTCGCTGACGTTGGTGTCAGAGAGAAGGATCCTGCACAAGAAGCAGGTCGTCTTTCACAATGAGTCTCATCCACTTCATGCTGGATGGTCCATGCTGGATGGACACCTTCAGCCAGTCACTCACTGCACCAAAGTGAACCACAGAGGAACACAGAAAACCATTTATGTCTGTAGACAACAATTTACAATACCCAACTTTGAGTAACGTAAATCTAATTTTCTCTGCACTCATTTTATATTAACGTATTTGCATGTGATTGCTTTTTATTTATTTATTCTTTATTTATGGAACTCGTCTTAGGTACATCTATATTTTAAAAACTTTATCTCTTATGGTTATATTTGTATCATTAATATCTAACACCTTAGATGGAGTAGCTTGAGAAGATAAACAATTGCCTTTGTGGATCAATAAAGTATATTCTATTCTATGCTATTCTATTCAGGAAGATGATTGAAAAGTTTATTCCATTAAGTCAACTCACTGAGTAAAGGACATTATATTGATTATTACATGTTGACTGATGTTCTCAGGCTTATATTTATCTTAATTGTGATGATTTTTTTTTGCCTACAGTCAATATTAAAATAAAACATTTAAGATTATAGTATTACACTAGACCAATATAAAAACTTTTTAATACAGAACTGTGGGCTTAATGAAAAGCGTATTTAATACCTGATTATATATTATTCTCAAAATATACACCTGAGAAATGAGCCTTAACAGAACACATAAATCTTTTATTCTTGTCATTGTTGTGAATCATGTCACTGTTTTATGTGTATGCGGACCAGGAGTCCGCTGAATAAAGCAATCAATTAAAACATATTCCAATTTAATGACCATGACTGTATTTACTGCAGATAATGACAAAGGTTTTACTTCCTTTTCCTGTTCCTGAAGGGATCTGGCTTTATTACAGGGACACTGTAACGTATTAGTAAAGATGCACTTACCGCAATTTCAAGAATACAACACGAGAATGTCCTTAAGTATGCCTTTAACTGTAGCTGGGCGGAAATACAAAATGATATGTAGTAGTTCACCTCAGTTCAAAGAAAACAATACTTTCTTGCAGTTGTCTGTCTTAAAATGATAACCACATGTAATTGGTGATGTTTACTGAAGCAATGAAGAAGTGTGTCAGATCCTATAGTTAAGGCCTTGCTACTGAATTTGTGTGAATTCAGCTGGTTTTGAGGGAAAGGCTCCTGAACACATTGTGTATCACAGTGATTAGAGTGTAATGCTGCATGGCTACCAAACAAATTTTCATAATACTACACATGATTGGTGTAGATAAGTGTAGCAACCAGAGCAATTAGATCAGGACGATTAGTAAAAATATAAATAAAGATTCTAAATTCCTTAACTTAAGTTCACAAAATAACCTGAGAATTTCTGAGAACTGAATCCTGAAACCACTGTGTGCTCCCCAATAAATGATCTAAAACAATCAGGAAAAAAATAACAAATGAAAACTTCCGAGGTATAAAAAACCCATGACAGATGTGGCTGCTATTGGAATTGCACATGTGCTATAATTATTATAGCATCTTTTTTGACTCAGGGGCTTAGTGGGGATCAGAGTAGGCACGACAGCTGCATGACAGCTCTTATCACAGAAACCACGAAAAGGTGAGAGAGAGAAACACGTCCTCCAACAATCAAGTGTCATTTCTAAATCATCAAGTGACAAGCAAGTCCTGACACTGGCCTTTAGTCCCACAACTGCCACCGTGGAATATCAGTGAGACACGTCCACAGATACTGGGGAGGTTTCAGCTGATATCGGCACTGATTGGGAACATGGGACTTTCAACTATCTGTCCTTGTGTGTTATCGTTACAGTTCTATTACAGTTTCTCTGACTGCTATCATACACTCATTTCTTCATCTGCTTTTGGCAGCACTCTGTCTTTTAAACAGGCTGCATACAGACTGAACAGACTGGCTAGCCTGCAGTGATATAAGCAAGCTTTTATTTGGATGGAAATCAAGCATGTTTTATTATTGAAGGTAAAAAAACATGTACAAAATTGGGAAAATCTTAGAATTTCAGTGAGATAAAATAAATCTCCTAACCCAACAAAATGTTCGAAGTTGTGTGAAGGACTTTAGTGACCTGAAAAGTTTCTTCAGGAAGAAAGATTTTGTTTAGATCAACAGAAAGAGAGAAATCCTCTGTAAAAAGCTGTTCCAAAAGCAGGCACTGCGTGTTAGAACTGCCTGGCAATTAAATCAATTATGCACAGTTTAAACATCACAGTGAACCTTTAGAAAGTCATGAGGACTTTAGGAAGAGCACATAGAGGGGTGTTTACTGACTTGCCAAGTTCTAAGCAAAGGTAAGCATTGAAGATGTTGAATGAAAGACAAAGGAAGTATGAAAATAAATCCCAACTTATTGCTGTTGAAGGCCCTGATGGAGGTTGGACAGTGGACACTGTTTCCTAAAAACTCTCACAAAAGATCTTACTCAGCTTTTAGTATTGACTAGAGAAAACAGTGAAGAACACAACGGTGGCTCTTGAAGCAGATTTGGCCCGACTTTAGAGCTAAACCTGCCTAAATGGAAACATTAATCTTTCTTGAATGTTTCCATTTGCTCTAAATTTATGACATAAATAATGATATTGCAGGTTTTTCTACACTTGATGTTAGAAGTAAATAACTTAGAGTGTGACAAAGACTAGTTGTATTACACAGTAGAACTATTAGTCCTGATGCTACCAACATTTGCCCACTGGTTCGTTGTCTTTGGACGTCTGTTCATGCCGACCACATAGATGGATGACTGTTAAAGTGGACTTTCATGCTTTCTGAAAGACCAAGAACCAACCACTCCAAAGCCACCGGGGAAGTAAGAGTGATACAGACAAACACCTACAAAAACTAATTCAGACATTCAAGCTGAACCCTCAGGCTACCCCTGGTCTAGGTAAGGTAATTATTTCCTAAAGAGTCTATGCCTTGATTCGCACTCCACACAAGAGCTGCCCATATCTATATTTTGGTCCATGTAAGCATCAGTCAAGGCCAACTTTGCCACAGAGACGCACAACTTTAATCAATCACCAATGCAGATTAAAAAGGAGCTCCACCAGAGCACACAGTTCAATGAGCAAAAGAGGTCATCTACAACTAACCAAAGATAAAATCCTCACAGGATTTAAACTACAAACATAGAATTCATTCCCCACTGTAAAAGCAGGAGTCTATTGGAATTGAGCAAAAATTCTGATGTGAATGAAGTCATCATCTACAAGCAAAAAATGACATCTTCTGTAGGAGTTGGTGGTGTAGTTCATCTCTGAACAAACTGTATATCTGAAAAAAAATCTAACCTTCTCGTTAGCTAAAAGAATTGTTAGTTTTAAATAAGAGTCAGTATGTTACTTTCATTGTGTCTAATTATACTGTTTCTTATGTATTTCTTTTCTTTTTACATATTGTTGAGAAAAGACTAAAGTTATTCTAATTTTGACACTACAGATCAGCTGACTGACCAGTGTGGTGGATACTGTGACTGAGAAACATTAAAACTCTAATGGCTGGTTTTCAATGCAATGTTTTTCTCCTGTTTTTCTCTTTCTGATAACCTTAACAATGCTCTGATTATTAGAATAGCTCAAGATAATCTCATGAGATTATCTGTGTGTGTGTGTGGGTGGTGTGTTCAAAATGATGTACACTCAGAAGGACATTGGGACCTCTTCAAAATGAAACCGAGAATATTCAACATGTTGCAGCATGTGTACTGTTCCCCAAGGAGGTCGCTGAATGTGGAGGGTAGTCAATCAGAAAATAAGGTGATTTACACACGGAGGGGAGTCCCAAGTACAAAAGGTTGAACAACTGCCACCATAAACCAGAAAGTCTGGCTGATGTTGAAAACATCTTTTTCTATTGTTTTTTTTCTCTGCTAAAAATAGTCTACAAGCTATCATCACTCATTCTTCCCAGTCAGCCAGGTTTGTTTAGTCTGAACTCATGTTTAGCAAGATTTATGGGTTGACATATGAATATTCATATCAGCTGACAATTGAAAAATCTTGCCATATGAAGATGAATTGCACAAGATGAATTATCTCATTATCTGGATTACCTTGAAATAATTTGGCCCATTAATAGGAATGTTAAAGATTTGGTTTGGACAGAGCTGTCACATAAAGAAATGTACTTGACATGGGTGCTGGCATGTCTAGAGAAGTGATGAGGCTACAGCCAGTCAGGAAATTATCTGAGTCAGTCAAATCAGTGGATCACCAGATATTGAAGATGCTTCAGATACTTGAAAAAAGATTCATGGCAATTGCATTGCTGGCTTGATTTAAGCCGCACTTTCCTTCATGATTATTTTGGTAGTTGAATAACGTCTTAATATTTGTCTCAAGTACTCCATTGGTAACCATTACGGTAATCAATCTCTGCTCTGTGTGAACTCCCCACTTGTTGTCAGTAAAATGTTTTCTACAGTAAGCCTATATGTGCAGAGCCATACATTCTTAGATCTATTCCCAGAGTAGGTTAAAATATCTGGATAGACAAGAATTTGAAAACGTTTTTGTTCATTTCTTTGATAAGGTCTAATTGATGATAATAAAACTGATATTGGTATTGGTATCGGCCTGATACCAGTGCTCTGGACTATATAAGTGTCAGATACCTGTGTTGAAACCTTGTTGCATAGCAATCTTAGATTCACACCGATAGTCCAATCAAGCTTCTCTTCTCTGACCAGGAAACCAGAATCATCTATTAGTCAGAGCAAACTTGACAGATTCTTTTGATTCTGTATTTTCGTTCTCATCTTGCATGGTTTTAATACATTTCTTACTCTTCAGCAGGGGAAGAAAACATTTGCAGTTTGCAGTAGGGGTCACATTAGACGTTTTGTTGTCTGTGATTTGACTGATGTCAAAAAAAAACCTGCCATAATCAAGTTTTACCCATCGGTTTTCAACAATACTGATAACTATCAATACTTACTGCATTTTCACCAAACTTAAAATTGGTTGGTATTAGGTATCTACCTATTAAAAGTTTAACTGCAATTTGGAGTACCTGAAATATTGATCTTTACCAGGCAATTTGACTTATGGGCATGTAAGATCTTCTCTGATGATTGAATGTCAAAATGTCTTGTCATGAATAAGGCAGTAAGATATCAGGATTTTGTTCTGTCTACAGATAGAATGCAGCAATGCAGCAACACAGTGCTGTCATGGTAACACAGATGATGAGTGAGAAATTAGATGTTTCCAAATGACATGTTTTCATTTGGACAAAGGTTTGCTTGCTTAATTTGCACCAGATTTCAGGTGAGATTCCATGACTCTCCCAAGAAAGCAGACTGTCCAAGGAGTCAAACTCTGTTGCTTTGAGCAAACTGAAGTCAATTCTCATCAAATACATATTAACAGCTGTTTGAAAAGGCAGAATATTGCTTTATGAAAACTATTCCTGACACATCCTGACACAGTCTGGCTGAATCTAAACTTTAACATGATTTCTAAAAAATCATACTTAACACTTAAGCCATCCATCAAAACAGCTGTACAGCAGAGAACATAATCAAGCTGTCATTTGTGAAGATGACATTGAAACATGATGAATGAGGTGTCAGGGGAATGACTAAAATATGTCATTTAAAGGGGAAAATCTGTCCTAACTCACAAGATCTTAAGATTATACAATCCTAAAAGGTAGTCTGCGAACGGGGGATGATGCATTAATTTTCCAGATCATCACCAGGCACGTTGCCTGTAGCATATAAAGTAAGATTAGTCAGAGGAGACAGACAGAATTGAGAATTACTTAATCACTTTGACTCCCCGCCAGCAGAATAGAACTAAATGAGAAGAAATGTTGCATTAATCTGCATACCGGCCTCTGATTTTAGGTCTGTGACGAAAGGAAACACAAGTCATGAGGACTAAATAAGTCAACCAACTGAGGCAGTGCTAGACTTTAAACAGGCACACGGCTTTAGCATGTGATGACCTGCATTTGGATGCTTGTTTACGTTTATCATATCATGAAAGAAGGGGAATAAACCACAGAAATAAATTTTTCCTGCTTACTAGCAGTAGGAGGCAGCCAAAGAAGGAGGGGGAGATTCACCTACCTGAACTGAGGATTTCTTATTTCTCTTTTTTTTGTGACCCATTTTCTTTTTTTGCAACCACTCTACTTTTCAGGCATCTTAACTAACTGCATTATGAGACTAAGTCTAGAATTTATTTAGCTAAGTCGTGGGGTTTAGCCTTTGCTTCTTAAAGGGAAGGAATGACCCAACACCAAAGCTGCATAAATAAATTTAAATCTCTCTGACGTGAGCAACACAAAATCACACAGTTAGTCAGACTTTTAGACCTGTCATGCAAAAACACCTCTGACAAATTTGTCTTTTTATGTCACACTTAAATTTTAACCTCATACAAAGATATCCTGAGTAAATAGAAAATGCATTATTTTATTTGTTCAATAAATCTAATAACTGCAGGCCAGCACATATTAATTATTTGCAATAAATGTCGATTTTTTTTATTATCACTAGGATGATAAAATATAAATATAAATATATACTTAACTTGGAGTCCATCTTTATTATTCAATTGAATTCCACTTTGTTTGGGAAAGTGCTGGAGATGCCATGTTTGGTGATTTGGATCTATGACAATAAACTGAACTGATGTAATTCATTAATAAAAACACCTGACTGTTGTGGAGACAAGAAAGTGTTTATAAATAAAAAGAGCATAAAATTATATCAAAAACTCTTAATTATTTTTTTACTTTTTTTACACAATTCAATGAGAGATTTTTTTTCTTCCTTCAGGGAGCTCTACTTGTGAAAAAAGGAATGATCTCACCTGAAGTCTTCAAGAACATTAGAAAGAGAAACCTCAGTTCACGTCATGATTCAGAGATTACTGCTGCAGATCAAACAGTGAGCTTTTATGTACTATAATGAGTTCTTCAGAATTCAAGGGCACTTCCACAGCTTCTTGATTTAACTTGAATTGCTGCATTTACACAGAGTGAGCTTTTTGTTTTCCATCTCATTTTTACAAATGAACACTAAACAAACAGACTGAAAATGCATTAGGAAGAGGATGCTGCTCCAGAGGAGGCTCAGCTCTGAGCTGTCACCTGATAGACTAACAACATGGCCTTCAAGGTTAACTGTGCTATTCTGAGTAAGCTGTATTTGCAAACCTGATGTTTTATTTCCACAATATGAATCTACTTGCCATCCGTTTTCATTTCATTGCGATAATCCTTTACTTTAATGCTGGTGAAGAATGCATGTTCGCTCCTTCCTACAGTGGCCCATAAGGACCAACAAAATGCAAAAGCCTCAATGCAAGTTATGCTAAAATGGCAGCTATGAAAACTTGCTAACATAATTTTTGTTTTACTCTATCATTCATCGTGGATTTAGTGATGTTTACTCTTAACCAAAATGTTTATTGCCCCACAAAAAACATATAGTGAGCAAGTGTTTCATAATTTCTAACATGCTAACATCTCATCACAAAAACAATACCTCCACTCTGTCCATGACAGCAACTAATCAAAAATATTAATGTGTCAAAAGCTATCTGTCTATGAGGGGGAAATAGAGTTGAATTGAGGCAGATCTCCACAAACTGAGTCTAAATCTAATCCTCCCATTCCTCATGTCTTCTCTTTCTCTGAGCAATATTTGTAATTGTGTTTTCATGTCGTCTACTATGTTAGTGGAAGGAGCAGAGAGACCATGTTTAACCACTGAAATAAATTGCTAAAACAGAAAACAGTTTTGAAGTGTGCTATCTCAAGGGTGAAACTGATCGGATGAATCATGATGAATCGATTTTTTAACTAATTTGTTAAGTAGTTGATTACTGGAATAGACACTCAAACAGACGACAATTGTTGAAAGAACAACACACTCTGAGAAATGAAGCCAAAACTATGAAAAAAAGTGAAAACATTTTGCATTTAGCGTCTTTGTAAATATATTCAACCCAGAACTCCTTGAGTTGCAGTTTTAGATTCACCAGGCTCAAATTATCTAAGAAAATGTCTCCCTTTTTCTGTCCAATTATTTTTTGTGTTAATCCAAAACTAATCACCAGATCAGCTCGACACTGCATTTATGTTCAGTCCAACAGAAAGGACTGAGCTTTTCACATGTTGACGTTAGAAGTAGTTTTTAACTGCAGATTCATTCTTTGCTACAAATTAGTAAGGGCTCACTCAAATAATTCTGTTATTGCATTTTAGGAATTGAATTATTTACCTATTTTCATCTTTCAATTCATTTGTAGAAGAAAGGCTTTACTGTTTCGATGAGACACAAATCTAAATGTGCTAGATTTGTGTCAGTTTAATCCTCTGAATAGTCAATAGAGTAATTGATTACTAAAATATTTGTTTTTTTTTCAGTTTTGCTTTTGAATTTTTTAAACTAAAACATTTTTTCATTCAAATGTACATATTGCACATTGTTATTATATTTTAATTGTTCAATGAAAAGAAGCTGCAACGATCACTTTAGGAAATTTCTGCAGGCATTTTGTTTTAGATTCTGTTGGAAGTTCAGGTTAAATTGTCAATCATTGTTGATGATACATATTGAAGGACGTCTAATAACCACTCATAAAAGCACATTTAAGCTAAATTTAGGACAAACTGTGGGCTGTCCAATGTTGCAGGATTTAGGGGAGCTGATTTTAAAACGGTTGGAAGATTGAATCTTAGCCTCAGTGGTTCAGTAGTCACTGTCCAGTCTCACCAAATACATCTCTGGATGTGTCATAGCAGCACGTCTCTCAGCTAACGGGTGGGGAAAAAAACAACATTTCTTCATCTTTTTTCCTCTTTGTTTCCTTTGGTAAAACTGACTCATTTTGACCACGTTTGTCAGCTAATGGGCCAGTGGCCAGTCCATTTATCAGGGAGTCAAGCTGTTTTTGAACCGAGCCTCCTCTCCTCACGCAGAGACTTGTCAGCTCTGCTCAGTGTTCACATACTGCACTGTGAAATATGGCATGACAGCAACTGCAGAGGTTTTAAGCCCCAGTTTGTGACCCTACTTACACAAGAAAGAAATATGGATTCTGACTTCAGGCTTTTGAGGCAAAACTCAGCAGAAAAGATGTTTGTGTAACTCTGCATAAGAAATGGCTCCAGGGAGGAAAAGGCTGGTCGGAAAGTCCATCCTGTTCATGCGTAACCGCTTTTCTGTTTTGCTTCAAAAAATTATTTTTTTAATATATATATATATGTATTTTTAAATTGGCATCGATTTTCTTAATTTTGGGAGACTTATGATCAGCCAATAAATGAGAAGCCAATCTTTTATGATTCAACAAAGGCCTGAAAAACATCCGCTGTCTCCTGTCTTCTGCTGTAAGAGAGGACTGACTGATGCCAACTTAGCAACTTTATCACTATTTTCAGTAATTTTTCAGACAAAAGATCATTTGTATTGGCCAAAATTGGATTTGGGAGATCAGGCTTTTTAAAGATTCTGATTGGCCAAAACATTTCAATCAGTGCACTCCTAATTAAAACCTAAACTGAAATGGACCATGTAACATGATAATGATATCCACCAACGAATGGCGGAAAATTAAGTAATGGAAATTTCTGGGCTCAGTCAAAGTCCAAATCTTGAAGCAGTGGTGTGACTTAAAACTGGCTTAAAAGTGAAAAGTCTGTCAAACCTTCCTTATGATAGATATTAAAAGTTATTTTGATCTCCAGAGATAAATTGAAATGAAATTTGATATTGATACATGAATAGTTATTGGTATTCATTAATAAATAATAAATAATTGTATGTATATGAATAGTAATTACTTTCCGATGACTGTCTGCACTTGTGCTGAACTTGAGAAATGTTCACTAAAAATCTGTCCTAACAGATTTTCAGTGAATTTCTAGGATTCTTACAAAAAGATGGAGAAAATCTGCAGGATTATCACACCATCAAAGAGAATCAGAAGAGCTCTGTAATCCCGATAGGGTTCTAAATGCCAATGCAGTGGAAAGTACTCACTCATGCTTTTAGTTGATGACCTTTTCATCTCTGGTCTAATGTTGTCCTATAAAATGAAGAATCAGTGATATACTGAAATAATGTGCAGCATTCTCACACATTTGTTGCTTGGCTTTTTATCTTTAAAATAAAGAGAAGCATACTGTTGATGCCACCACAACTTTTTTGTTGTGGTGGCAGGCAAAGAAAATACAGCATTAAAAGGGAAACATGAAATGGGAAGAGAGTTAGTAGATACAAACCATGCATTTGACTTGGTAAGTTAAGTTACCATGACAGCTTGAAGTCACATCTAAGTGTAAGACAGTGTTGTTTAAATGATGCGAGTCTATGTGACGTAAAAGTGATTTTAAAAAGGAAGCCCGGCTTCATGGTGACAAAACCAATTAGTGTAAAAAAACATGAACATGCAGCTGCATTTAAATGAATCCCAGCTCATTTTCTGCTGTCTGAGCTGTCTTTCTTTCCTTCTGTCTCAAAACTACAAGCTAGCTAACAGAAGTTGTGAAAAAATGACTCTGTGTTGTTAAATGAGTATTGTGAAACTTCATGGCAGCTGTCTGGATCCTCTATCCTGTTCCAGCTGTTACCTTCTTATAGGTAGATATACAATTATCCAATATTTCCTAGTGGTAAATGACTAAAACTGAAAAATGACAATCCTTGAAAATGAAAAAGTACAGAATCCTTTGACTGGCATGTTAGTGTTTTTCATACTGTTGTATTTTAACATTTTAATTTCTAATTTTAACAAATTTTCATAGTAAATATACACTTATTTACTTTAGTTTAAAAGACCAATTTTCTAGTAAGATTTAAAGAGGTCTTCATTGACAGTTCAGGATTACTTCAAGGAACCCTAGTTGCAACAAATAAGAAATATTCATTTCAGATGTAAAAACAATACAGTAAAAATACTGCAGACTGTTTAGTTTTTATAAATTTCAGTAAAATATCGTCACATGGTCATTGCCACATTGATTATTCTGTACTGCATCCTGGGTAGGCGACATATGCAACGTGCTAGCTCCATAGCTCCAGATGCTAGATGGATGGTGCATGCATATAGCATCCATACAGAGCAAAATGGGGCATAGAGTCATTTTGCTCCATCCCCTCCTCATGACTCTGCATTAATAAATGTGATCAGATAATCTATAGATTATGATTGTATGTTCATTTCAAACAAACAATTACACGCTTGATGAGCTGTTAAAATCAGCTTTATTAAAGCCTTTTCTCTCATTAAAATGATTTTTTCTCATAATTTACAATTTTATTCCAGGAATATTTTATCTTTATTTTGCCAATAGCATAATCATTCTCATAATGACAAAATGACAAAATCAGATAATAGTATGATTTTGTTCTTGTAATTAATAACTGGCTGCGAAAAAGGCAGAGTTTTCAAACAAACTGGATTTGTCCCATGGATGGGATACCAGCAGTTTATGGGTTAAAAAAAAAGAACAAATCTCTTTCTATTTTATGTCCATTAGCTCCTGTTAATTGTGTTAGCTCCAGCTAATGTAGTAAACACTAAACCACATGCCAAAAACATTGTTTTCTTTCAACAGATATGTGGTATTTTTGTGTTTTGCTTATTGACTTTGGTTTTAGTCTTTTCACTGTCTAGTTCTTGTACTTGAACATGACAACATGTAGTTCAAATGTTTGGAGAACAAAAGATAGTTAATCTTATCAGCTACACTGGAGTAACAATGTCCCAAAGAGAGCTCTTTAAATAAAAAAAAACAAGAAAAGAAAAACGATACAAAATCTATCTGTATGAAGAAGTTTACAGATGCAGTTGTTTGAAGTATTGACCTAGATAACTCCTTGGAAATGACCTTGTTTGTTAGAAATACACAAATTTATGTGTGTCAAAATAAGGAAAATCTTCAATGCATCTTCTACATTCTGAAACTGTAACAAATTGGTTTATTCAAATCTATGAAATTCTCAGTAAATCCAGATGACAGTTGTCTGCGTCAGTAGTGACACAACTGATGAATCCTTTGAATTTAGGAGGCATACAATGCCTGAAATATTTGCAGGATCGTCTTGATTCTGCTCTAAAAAGTGTCATCTACTGGCTGGAAAGTGGGTGGAAAATTAGTAATTGTCCAAAGAAGAGCTTTGTAGCAATATCATGGGGGAAATACAGCTGAATATGTTATTAACCTATGCACTGGCTTTGTTAAGAAAATCAGAGCTCATTCATTTAAACCGTAAGGATGACAACAACTTCACTGCTTGTACACGACTTTAATCCAAGCTAAGAGCTACAAACTATTTGTTTTTCCTACAGCCATGCTACTACATTCAGCCTGAAGGCTGTACTTCCACCTTCATGAATATTAAATGACATGAAATGTCACTAACATGGCTGACTTTCAAAAATCTTACAAGATTACTGTTTATTTTTTGTGACTACCCAGACTCTTTATTTATGTTGAGTAGTTATGTTTTTTCACTAGAACATGTTATTCTTTTAGGAACATTGAGTAAATTCCCTTAAAAATGAAAGGTAAAGTCAGATCAAGTTTATTGTTTTATTTAGATATAAAGCTGAGATAATTTCATAATGCCATTGATGATGTAATCAGTGTTATGTTGTAAAGGGTTGTGTTGTGTTTGATTAATCGTTCTGTCCAGGAGTTGTATATGCAGTGAACCAAAGGAGGTGAAACTATCAGTGATATCTGTGACTGTAAGCTCATTAGCAACAAAGGAGGAATACAGTATAGTGGAGTAAATATGATTTACTGATCAATTATTCACTGAGAAGTTTTTATAATACTGAACCAGGAACAAACCAAAGCTTAAGGCTTGGTTCTGTTATTTTGTGAACATCCCCCCCACCCCCACAAAACCAAAACAATAAAAGCTTTTCTTTATGTTCCAACTTGTGATAATTATTAAATAGTTTTAACAAACATTGTTTTTTTTTTTTAGTTATTTTCTACCAGGTTATGACTTCACTTTCTGTGTGAATCATGTTAGTCAGTCAGGTTATTAAAGAAGAGTCAGCCAACACACATATAACACATGTCAGAAAAGCATTTGCTGTTAGTCCACAAGCTCATTATTAATGATTTTCATGAAAGTAGTAGATGTTAATTGTTCGTATTTTCTATGGTATTCCTATATTCAAATTCAATTTAAATTCAGATTTTTTTCTTTCTTTTTTTTTTTTTTTTTTTTTTTTACAAACAAGCACAAGCATCAATAATCAAATTGAATAGAAATATTATTGTCCCGGAAATCCAGGTAAATGGAATCTCGCTAATTCAAACTGGGACAAAACTATAAAAACAGAAAAGTAAGAAAATTAAATTGATAAATAAACAAATTATAGATAAATAATCCCTGAAATATACCAGATGTTCGTATTTGTGCATCTTGTAAATACAACAAAGCATTTACAACATTTTTAAGCATTTATATTCAATATGTTGCAGATACAGAAGATAATCTTTTATTGGGCAATAGCTGGATATCAACACCCTCTTGTAAAACTGATTATTACTGATTTTCTTTAGATATATAAGTTCTTAAGTTCCAAAAACACATGTCCCACTGGAATAACTATACAGTATAGAAAATGGATTCCTCTCCTTGAAGGTTTTACTCTTTTCATTGCTTTTACAAATCAGTGATGATCAACAACATTTGGCTTTTTGACATAAAAATGAAAAATTCTCTCATCTCAAAGTAACCCCTGATTTTTACAAAATAATGACAATATTCTGGCCAAATTCAACAGATGTCCAGCCAAATGGTGCTGGTCGTCTCATGATGGGTGGAATGGAGATCACCTGAGTTTATCTGCTGATGTTCTGTCCTGCCTAAATCACTGAGTCACATATTCCTGTCCTTTTAAAGTGTAACATAGAAAAACATTCACACCCCTTGTTATACATTCGAACCTCCGTTCTGGATCAAATATTTTCTATCTCAACAAAACAAACTGCGAACTGAACTCAGAATTAAGAAGTAAAATGCCCCCTGATTTTAAAGCTTTGAGCCATCACTAAAATTATCCTCATGTCGAAAAGGTCAAGTGTGTCTAATTAGCTCTGTGATGTTGATGTGACTCAACAACATGACTCCACAGTGCTAATTGCCCCTGGCAAATAAAGTGATGCCATATTGACAAGTGTAGAGTTAAAGAGACGTGCTGCTATTGGCGACACTGTTGCCTGTCTTTCTGCTGTGCCCTACATTTTCCAATTATTGACTGCAAATATTCTTCATTCTAGAATCTAACTGCTTATACATCATTACCAGCAGTGATCAATCACTGATTATTAAATGAAATGTCCATTAAGGCTGAGGGGGATTTCCATTCTGGGAATAGGGCCAAGAAGTAATCCTGGAGCAGCAGCAGAAGCCACTGCATTCAGTCCTGCTGCTCTTCCATTTACATCCATCCATTGACTGCGAGGTCATTGGAGGTCACATCTTTTTCTTTTATTTTCAGATGCTTCCTGGTTTAGACGTGGACCTACTTGTGGGCTAAAAAAAACACACAGGTGTTTGCGTTAATAAACAACATTTGCTGCCATTCAATTACATCACTCTACATCTGGCATCTAATCCAATCTGTTCAACTCTTTCTGTCCTTCAGTCTCATTTCCTCTAATGTATAATCAAAATGAAATATGGACCTGATTACACATTCATCTTACCAGCCGTTGTTTACTTGATTAAGGTTCTTGTATAAAAAGCTATGTTTTCCTTGTATGTTACTAATTTCTGACATAAATGGTAATGATTTTTAAAAACCCTTAAAGTGGACATATCATGCTTTTAAATCCTTCCTCTTCACATGCAAATAATTTAATTAGGGATTATTTAAAGTACAACTGCAATGCTTTGATCTGAATTCCTCATCATGTACTTCTAAAACTGAGAACTTTAGAGTTTTACTACACAAATTTGGTGAGAGGGCTGCACAGTGGTGCAGTTGGTAGCACTGTTGCCTTGCATCAAGAAGATCCTAGGTTCAATTCCCAGCCTGGGATCTGTCTGCATGTTCTCCCTGTGCATGTGTGGGTTCTCTCCAGGTACCACTGCTGCCTCCCACCGTCAAAAAACATGACTGTCAGGTTAATTGGTCTTTCTTAAGTGAATGTATGGTTATCTGTGTTGCCCTGCGACAGAGTACCCTGCCTCTCACCCGAACTCTCATCTCCACTACTCTTTGCTTTTAACGGACTCTGTTCTGTCTGCCTGTAATTTTTGGAGTCTTTCTGCCTGGATACAGATCAGATCCCTGTGATTACAGGATCTTCAACTTCAGCAGTGTGACTGGTGTTGCTTCCAGAAAGTGCAGAAGCAGCAGCCGCATCAGCTGCCTATGCAGAGAATCTTTCATGGAGTCAGAATGTGCTATGGCTCAGGCTGGTCACTTTGTCCTTAGAAATGAAGCCAGTGAAATCATTTCAGTTTCAGCTAGTGGTTTATTTTTGTTTGGTGGAGCGAGTGTGAAGTTGAATGAGGAGCAGATGTCGATGATGGGAGGATATGTTGGCTCAAAGCGGGACATGATAATTCATCTAAGTGATGGGTTCCTCCTGTCAGTTGTCTCGTCAGATTCGAAGTGTTAGACTTTTCTTTGACTTAGGTCCCAGAGTTTCCGGGTGAGCTGTTTGGTGAGGTGAATGGGACCTCTCTGTTGTGTTTAATTTCCAAAATAACCAGCATTTATCTCAATATTTACCTCCAGTTCCTTCATTTGCAAAGACTGAGGTCTTTGTATAATACTGAGCTGGTCATTGTTTTGAGTCATTAGTAGAGTTGAATCTGGATTGATCCTGATATTCCTCACTGGATCATGACTCTTTATTTCCACTGACTGTATAATGATGCTGATGTCCTCAGAGTCAGCAAGAGGCATCTTGTCCTGGTTCAGCTTGGAAGTGGAAAATTCCACAGTGCTTAGATCTGATCCACAGTGCTTAGATCTGAAGTAATCCAGTTATGAGGTTTCATCCATCCAAGAACACGTGGATGAAACCAAAATTCCTGTACCATGCATGACCCATTAAACTCCTAATATCTAGCTTTGGATTGTCTTGCAATGAGCTTCTGTGAAAAAAAAAAAACAACAAAAAAAACTGTTCTGTTAGCTTCATGTCTTACATTGCCAAACTTTGCTGAAATGCAACCTTGATCACTGAGACAAGGCTTGCTCACCCATCCACAGTTTGGGACTTTAAACCAGTGCCTTGGTTTGATTCTGATTCAAATTTGCAAAGTGAATATCTTTTGGGATTTCTCACCTATATATTTATGAAATCTGGAACGCAACCTGAGTTTATGTGAGTGTTGACACTTCTGCTTATAGCAAGATGTCTGGGTGAAAATGTACAAATGCACACATGTGAGAAGTAAACCTCCAATCCAATCAGCTTCAGCTTGATTTCTCCTGCACTGGGAGCTGACGCTTAAAAACAGGGGAGGGGCGTGCCAGTGAGACTAAGGCCCAGAACAAGGCCTTGTTGCAGTGGGAGAGACACGTTCAAAGGGGCTTGGTTGGCCCCAACGGTACCAGCAAACACAGCTCATTTGCCACTGCAATTCTATTTTCACATCATTTCAATTTCAAAGAGCCTTCTGGCTACATTTGCATTCGACTGGGATAAAAGAAAAGTTAGTGAAGGGCGGAAGGGTAGAGAAAGAAATAGCAAGCGAAAGTAAAGGAAACAACGTGAAATCTGTACTTTATATACTGATACTGGATTATTTTTTTTTTCATTGGGATTTCTAAAATTAGTTAGAGAGGAAAATATCCAGGCGAGGAATGCTCTCATCCTTCCTTGAACATACATGTTTGGGTCGTTTACGGTCTGACAGAGAAGAAGCTCAGATTTATTTCACTTTCTGTGATGTGGAATGTCCACTACAATATTTGCCTGCAGCAACAACTCTCTGTCACAAGAATTTAGCAGAAAACTATGCGATTGTTGGAAGTTCAGTTGATAGGTCCATCCCTGATTGAAGGATATGATGATACTTTGGCAAGTGTTTGCTTTCAAAGGGAGCCAGGTAACCTCTGGATAAAGAGTGTGATTCTCTATATAGATCATTATAACAACTGATTTAATTACTAGACCAGACCTATTAGCACTTGGTCACAAATCAAAATCCTGAGATGGAGAATGACAAGTTTTGCTTCTGCAAATCATCACACTGATTTTAAAAGGTTTTAAAAAGGTTTGTCTCCCATTTTTGTTGTCTCTCCATTGAAAACTGATTTGGCGTTCTGTTTGGCTGTGATTCCTTCCTGGACATGGGCATTGGTTGAGATGATGCTGCCAACAATGAATCATTCTCCATGTCCTGCTGTTAACCTAGGAGTTACTCGGAGTATGTTGCTTTTCATTAACATACATAGAAAGTACTTCTATGTCAGTTCATCTGTTTTGTTTTGTATCGCTGCAGTCAGATGGCCGTTTGTATTGATCCAGGTTCTGGTTCTGCTGGAGGTTTCCCCATGTTAGAGGGGAGGTATTCCTCTCGACTGTTGTTACATGTAGAATCAGTATGAGGGATTTTTGTAAAGTCAACAACTCAATGCCAGAGTCTGTCTGCTGTTGCTTTGCCTTCGTCTAGGAAGAGTGAATGTTGTAAGTCAATGACTAGACGCAATCTGATTTTTTTCTTTAGATATAAACTTCATAAACTAATTTGAGTAATCAACTGAGCTTAATATACCTAAGATCAAAGGGAATCTATGTGTGATTGAATTGAAATGATTTATTTTGCAAAGTGCCTCAAAGGTGAATTGGTTGTACATAATTAAACTAAACCGAAATGGAATTTGCAAGAGTTGCTGAAAAGAAAAGAGCAGTGCAAATTGGATTAGATGTAAGCATGTAGGTTTGACCACATCACAAACGGGACATCAGTAACTAGGAGTCAAGTTCTTACTAGTATGATCATATAAATGAAAGGAATCTTCACATGTCTGACACATAAACTACATCTGAGACCAAGTTTTGCTTCGACTATTTTCAAAGGCCATCAGCTTTGACACATGACTCGTTTGAGCTGAAGACTTTGTTACTAATGGGCTTAATGTTTGCCCAGCACTATTTTCCACTGCAACAAGCACTCAAAGCAGAAAAATGGTTCTGTCATTGAAGATCGAAGTGATTTGATGAAAACCAATGAGTAATTAAAATTTCACCATGTTTTAAACTCCTAGTGCAGTTTTAATTTTAGTCTCCCTAATTTAGGACACATACCTAAAGCAATATCATTAAAAAAAGAACAAAAAAAAACACAAGCCTCTCTATGTATCTTATTTTTTTGTAAGTTTCATAAAAAATTGCCCATGGATAAAGTGAGTAAAGTCATGCCTGAGCTTACTGAATTGTTACATTTTGAATTTAATTTATAAAATCTGTTCAATTCTGGAAAAGTCCCCAAATATTTATTTGTGTGTGTTTTTGATAAACTACTCAGTAGAAATAAACTGTCTGGGCTTCCATGGATGTAACAGGAACTATTGACTTCTGCTGCTCCTTAATTAAACATTAGTTTTAAACCTTTAACATTTGTTTTAAAATGTTCAGTAACATAATGATGCGGCTCAGAGCTGGATTTCTGTAAAAACTGAAACAGAATCTCTTTTGTGTTTTTGTCAAACTAGATGAGACTTTGCTCCAGCCTTGGTCCTGGTCATGCAGTGGACCATATTTAGGTTACATTAATGAAGCTCAAATGGCATCACTTGGCCGCATATTTTCATCTAACATCCCAAATTAACAGAGGAAGCACTGTGCCTTATGCTTGTCAAGGACACATTTAAAACATCTGCTTTTTCAGCGATAGGTAGGACATAAAATGTCAATGAAATATGCAGAGCTCAGTCAATCAGCCTGTATGGTTCAGTTGAATATATTCTGCTCTGGAAGAGAACATTTAGGTATGAAAGCTATCAAGTGATAAGACACAGAAAAGTCCCTCTTTACTCAGAATAAATCTTCAGGTCTTTACATCCTCCTCTCCCCCGAGCCGCCAAGTCACAGTAATAATCACTGACCTGACCGTAAAATATTTCAACAATGTGATTTCTTGCAATATTTTTTACCATTCTGATGGCTTTGTTCTGACATTTCTTAACCTGACTTTTAATTTAAGTCAATATTATCTTTCTCTTCCATGCTATATGTAATGTCATAGTGGTAGAATTTCTTACCAATTATTTAGGTTTTCATTTTAATGCAGTTTGGATAGTCAAAGTAACTAAAAGTAAGACAGTTCATGTTAGGAGGAAGTGAAACATTTGGCTTCAGAGAGGTTCAGGCAGGCAACGCAACGTTAAACAGCTCAAAAGGTTCAATTTAAGATCCCTGTGTGGCCATCAATTCACCTGTGTAGATGAAGCTTTTGATATGACTTTAAATAACACATTGAAATCCTAAAGCATGGGGGGAAGGAATCATAAAGGGTGCAAAGAATTTATCTGAACAATAAAAAATGAGCCCCAGTGATCCAAACTTAAACTTTCTTGAGTGCAGAAGCTGATCTTCTGCTATGTTAAATTGACTAAAGTCAAACACTATCTGTTTCTATTATGCTGTAAAATTTACAGTACATGTCAGCTGATTGGTGTATTTTTATTTGAATAACACAGATCTCAGTGCACTGTCAATTTTTAGCTGCTTTAAACTTGCAGGCATTTTTCTGGTTCCATTAAGGAGATTTCCAACCACAACATAATCTGATGTGTCAGACTGGCTTGAACTGAATTTATCTCATCTTGCTATTGTCTGCATATGTTTGGAAACATCTATACTGTATATCTCTACTTTTGCTCTACCCTCTGGTCCCTCCTTTCTCTCTCTCCATCTCTCTCTCCATCTCTCTCTCCATCTCTCTCTCTCTTACTGCACCAGTGAAGCAGATGCCTTTGATGCCATGCTACAAATCATACATTTAGCTTTTCATCAATATTTCATCTATCCATCCTTGGCTATGCTCTTTCTAGCTCGGTAAATCATGGGGGGAAGCTCAGGGATGTTGGAAGACATTTGACTCAGAGCAGTGAGGAAAACCAAAGCAGGCTGAGGTCAAACCTTTTGCTTATGAAAGCTGGATTATGGCTGCAGACTGATATGTAGGGTCCTTAAACAACCTGACAAAGTGGGACACAGCAGGTCAACAGGTAATTATGTTTCAGCTCAAATCCCCATAGAGGTAGGTAGGTCTGTTAAAATAAGCAATAAACAAATGAGTTGCATTATAAATTAAAATGAGCTCAATATTTTTCATTTGCATGATTTATTGTTTTTCTCTTTTCTCGCTTCCAAACAAAAACTGGTTGATAAAAGTCTTCAGTCTAATGCTTTAGTCTCAGCTAACCCTTTCTAGCTAGATTCTGTAAACAATTTTGTTAACAGAACCTGACTTCATAATTGATTTTATGTGTTGTGTCTGTTGTTTTGTTTATTTTTTTGCATACTTAAAATGTCTTCCAGTTATAGACTTAAATGCTCATTACAATGTAAAGTTTATTGATCTTTGAGAATGTGTTCTTGAATTATTATTCATCAAGTGGAAGGAATATGATCATTTTCAAGATATTTTGTTGATGAAGATCTGACAAATAAAACATGTATTTGTGTTCAACTCTAAAAATAAAATCATTTACCTCCAGAATTTGCGAATCAGAATCCACCCATAAGTCTCTGGATCCCAGAGACCCTTGAAGCCATCTGTTTTATAAATGTATGAGAGGTTTCTTAGAGACCATGGGACATATCAGACAGATCAAAGACAATATATGAAGAAGTTATATATTGGAGGGTTATGTCAAAGACAGCCATCAAATGTCCAGTTTGCAGTTTGTCTCAAACCACGTGGAGGAGACAGTATACAACTCAGAAAGAATTCTGATCAGTTGAAACCAAAGAAGAAATATTTTGCCTTTTATTATATTGTTGCATTCAATAAGAGTGTTATTCTACAAGACATTGTTTTCAGAATAATGTTATGGAGATACAGTATTGCAACGTTTGAAGAGCTGAGCATGTCTACACGTCACGCTTTTCTGTATTTTTTTTTTTGTTTTTTTGTAAAAACACACAACTGCTCATTACTTTCTCCTGATCATCAAGTAAAGTTCCAATGTACCTTTCACTGAAGGTATAAAGTGGCATTTCAAAAATGAAGATGAATACAAGACACTGACAGTGGAAATGAAATGTGGGGGGAAAAGCCTGAAAAGTTTTAGATTTTTTTATATTTGATTCAAAGCTTAGTGAAGGCACCATGAACATTCACACATTTTAGTTTAATTTGATTTCAGGTTTTTTTTTTACAGTTTCAGCACAAAATCTAATTCTTCTTTGATAACATAAGCTTGTTGAGGTGACTTTTACCTACACTACCAACGTGCTCTTCTTTTAAACAAACCTGAGAAGAACCTCTTACTTTAGATAAAAAGAAGAGACTAAATTGTTTCTGGATAATTCTCTTTCCTCTGCAGCTCACTCTGAGCGAGCAGAGGAAGGATGTGCTACCAATTTAAAGTGGAGCACACAAACCTTCTTTAACAAGGAGATTCTAACAAGAAAGAGGACAAAGGTGTAATAAGGGAGACTGCAAAACAGATTCAGATTGAAAATTTTAACAAGAGGGAACCACATTTTTATTTATTTTTTTTACAACAAAGGTAAAATACAGAACAACAGTCTTGCTGTTTTTAATTCTCATCCTTCACTTCTACACATTTTGGGTGATTTAATGTTATATTTTTTCCTTTCTTATGGATTGTGCTTTGCATTCCTGGCTGCTCTTTTGAGATTGGCAGTGAGTCAGAAAGTGGTAAAATAAATAAACCTCAAATGATTTGTAGCTTTACACATTTATATGAGTTTACTCTGTTAATAAATGCATCATAAAACAAAGGAAAAAGTCAGTGTTTGTCAGCATGTAATATTTTCAGTGAGTGTGTGCAGACAAGTCACGTCATCCACTAAATGTGAAATTCAACTGAGAGCAATTCTCATTTGTGCAGAGATGGTGGGATATTTCATATTTCCAAGATAGTGGAAGGTAGCTCCCTGATTTACAAATATGTATTAGTATTGTCTCAGATTATCTGTGACAGACTTTGGTCCTCAGGTGGTAGCACTGCTGCCTAGCAACATGAAGGTGCTGGGTTCAAATCCCAGTCTGAGATTATTTATCCTGTCTGTCTCTGCGTTGCCCTGCGTTAGACAAGTGACCTGTCAGGTGTGACCCCGCCTCTCATCCTTTGACCTGCATGGAATTCAAACCCAGGACCTTCTTGCTGCAAGGCAACAATATTACCAACAAGATACAATGTGTGCCGATTTTTTCTGGACTCTAATATAAATGTGATTAAATTTAAAAATATATTAACAAAATTAAGTAGCAATCTGACGGATCCATAAAATAAAAATAAAGAATATGAAAAATAAATTAAACTAATTTAATCCCAGTGGAGGATGTTTTTTTTCTCCTTTTGATGTCAGAAGCTACACAGTCCCACGTCTAATGGGAAGGATGGAACAGTCAGAGGCACTCATGCATTCACTTGGAAAAAAGCACAAAATGCTGCTTCATGGTAAAGAGTTGCTGTGTAATTGACTGCACAAATAGATTTTGAAAGAACTGAGGCAGAAGTTTTTACAGACTGCTGAAGGGTAAACAAAGCAATATGTCGAGAAACAATGTGACAAAGTCAGTCTTCAAAGAGTTATTCCAAAATCGGAGCACTTTTTGGTTTATTCATGTCAGCTTGCAGCACATATTTCTCTGAGAGTCTGATCACAAAGACAAACTTAGAGATAAAATTAGACAAATTGCTACATTCCATGGCATGGCTTCACGCAGAGAAGCCGTATGCCACAACACTGTCCCCACAGGCATCTTAAAAAGTATTTGCCCCTTCTGATTCCATTTGTTTTCCTTCCGTTCTCTCATACTTAGTTGCTTATGTCTGTCACTAATTGTTAATGTAACAAAAATGATGTTCTGAATAAATACAAATATGGAATTTTTAAATGACAATTGAATGGCATTTTATAATGATGAGTTATAACTTAGCTGCAAATTTGTTGGATTGTCAAACAGAACACATAAGTAAGTCAAAATATCTCAAAAAGCAACACTTATTGCTTTCATCCAAAAGGCTCAGGAATAGTAGTTTAAATCTAAAGGTCTGGAAATGGTTGCTCAGCCATACGAGGCTTTGGGGCCTCAGCAAACAAAGAGTTGCTTTCGTTACCAATTGAGAAGGCATTTAACAGTTGTTCGTCAACCAAACTTACTCTAACAAGTGCATCAACAACAAAGAAATCCAGAACAAGACTTAGAGCTCAGCAGTTAAGCTGTGTGTTGAAGGCGAATTCAGTCAGAGGACCTCTGCCTACTGGAGGATCAGTTCCTGCAGAGTCACCTATTTGAAGATTTTCCTGGGAGATGGAGTTGAAAATTATTTGTACAAAATTTGTTTGTTTCCACATTTTTTTCATGAAGCATTTAAGGCATTTAAAATAAAATACAGCTCAGGAAACTGAAATAGTAAGGCACAATTCTACTGGGTGGTGTTTGCAAAACAACTGATCCAGAAGTACCATTCATATTCAAATATATTGGTGTTTGCTGTACCCCAGAGAGAAGATTTTCTTTGTATATATAAGTGTATACTAATCCATAATTGAATATGTTTGAACTATAAAAATGAAAAGTTAAAGACATTTTCAGGGCAGGTCTCAAGTATTTCTGAATTTCAGCTGTTGGTGTTTTTGTGGTCTGTAACCCTGTAACACGACTACCAATGAGCCATTGTACATGAGATTGTTCCAAACTGAAAAATATTGAAGGAAATTTCAAAGAAAAGCCTATTTCACATTTGGAAGAAAAACATTTTGATGTTCTCCAAGAGTGGATTAATACTTGAGCACCTGGATGACTAGCCTTGGCTAAAGAAACCATGAATTTTGTTCTGTAGCAAAAAATCCTCATGGAAAATGTTTGGTCATCAATTTGAGACCTTTATTAATGCGAGTGCACAATACAGGCTATACAGTGAACCCCTGGCTCAGTGTTTGCAGATTCCTAAATTTCCTATTTCTGAATTTTTCTGTGGAATGTGACACCAACGCAGCAGAAAATGTTTTCTTGTTTTGTTTTTTTCCAGTTTTCCATAGAGCATGTCTAAAATATACTTCAAGTAAATGCGGATTAGGAACCTGAAATACCAAAACGTGATGCCAGTAGCACTCTGTTGTCAGCCATTTGCAACAGAGCTAATTCATGAGAAACATGTCATTTTAACGTGGTGTATTTTTAAACACATGCAAAGATACATCAATTTGATTTAATTTAAAAAAGCATTACTGATGAATGGTAATGTGGAAAAGTCATTTCAAAACATTTTTCTCTTAGTGTTTCCTCAGGTTGTGTGTCTCCTATTATATTTGATGGTCTGACACATTTAAAAGAGACACATAAAATCAAAATCAAAAGAAATCTGTAAGGGGGAAAATACTTTTTTACACCACTGACTTCTTTATTCCTGTTCAACAGGTTGAATCACTTGTTCCACTTATTGTAGCACCAGCTATAGAATCTACTGTCTCACTGCAGCTCACAGATAGATGCCTTCAAAAGACTTTTTATCTAAGGAGTTGTGTTCAAAGTGTAGGCTTTGTTCAGAAAAATGTGTCCCACATCCAATTAGCTGCTGGTTAAACGTGAAGCACCTGTGAAATGGATCTACGTGTTCACAAGTGCGCTTATTATTAAGTCATTAATCTCAGTTTGTAGCCAAAATGTTTCTGTGTGATTATTGGAGCACTGGCTGGATGACAAATCTTTCTCATCAGTCTTCAGGCTTGGCAGCTCAGCAGTTCCTCCACTGGTCTGCATATGGAACAGGAAGTGTCTATAAAACATATGTTTTTTCTTTTATCAAGTGATTTCAATTCCAAATCTGAACAGTTAGACTGGAAAAGGAAATGTTGCACATTTTTCTGACAACTCAAAACCATCACAATTGTCAGGATGCTGTTTTTATTTCATTATTTAATAATACAATTCTATCTAAGAACATTAAACATACTGAGCACACTAAACATGAAGTGTGTCTCCAGAGGTCAGACCTTGAAATGCCTTCAGGCCTAACGTCATCTATCTGCTACTTCAGGGCAGGAAACCTGTGGGATTTATTAGCTGTTAATTGCTCAGAAGAATACAGCAACACTTTCATCAATAAAGTTTGCATAGCTTGACATATATGAAAGAATTAGGGAAATCCAAAGTCAAAAGAATATATAAATACTTTGTATTTGCATAACAAGGTATTGCTTTTACAACTGGGAGTATCTCTCATATATTATATAATTTTCCATCAAATCTCAAAATGGCAAAGTTTACATCCCCTACTCCAACATCTCCATGTGTGGATTCATAACTATGGAGGAGTGGGAAAAGCAAACAAGGTGGATTAAGCAATGAATATAAAGCGCCAAAATTGGGAAAGAAAATGTGCAGTGCTAAGGTAATTTAAGGAACTCAGGATTTTCAAAATTGAAGTCTTCTTGTGCTAACGTATGACCCAAATTACTCTGACCAATCCTTTGTTTTAAGTTATTGAGGAAAGGCCTCTTCAAGAATAAAAGATTTCTCAAACATTTATAAAATAATGACATCAAAACTTCTTTGTTTTTCATGAGGGAATGACATTATGATATCATGGAAAGCTGAAGAAAATGAATTGTATGTCATACTCTTCCTATTAGACATAATGGTCTTGTGCTTGTTGGCAGAAATAAACACAAATTGTCCGGTTCATTCGTCTTTAAACTGCTGGGTTTTGTTGTCCATCTTACTTTTTCTGGCGAACTTGGAGCATGACTCGATTCCACCAACTTCTGTTTTCTGAAAGCTGTTTTCACTGATACATTCAGCTGTCTGACCCAGTAACAACCTATCGATAGTTGTCACATCTTTCAAGCAAAACCAAAGCCCTGATTCCCTGTCCATCCAGTAAAATGTCACATCTGTAATGCTAAGACATCACATGTGGAAAAGAGGGACATGAACATACATCTGTATCAATCTAATCAAAGTGTCAGGCTAAATAAACCCACATACGGCATACTGTTTCTTGTCAGTAGAGTCAGTCTCCTATAAAGCAAAATTCTGTTTTGATAGACACACATTAACATGTGTTACTTCCATAAACTCAAGATTCTGCAGGTGATGTCATTATCCTCTCCATGTTCAGGTCAGTCCTCAGTTTCAGATCATCTGATAGCATTCACATTCAAGTTATTACCAAAACACACCAGAGCTAAGAAAAACATCTTAGTACCTGCAATGTGACGGTAGGCTATGGTTTACATGAAGGACAGCCATGTTGGGAAAAGAAGCCTTTATCATCTCATGGCATTCTAGTTGAATTGAAATAGAATAATCAGTTTCTAGCTGTAAATATCTCTTCTTTAATGGGTTTAAGTGTGTGTAGGAACCTTTCACACTGTCATGATCAAACTGAAAAAACAAACATGAAAATAATTTTTTAGCTTGCTAGGACAAAATATGGAAGATATTAATTTACTTTTTATGTATTGCAATGAATGAATGAATGAATGAATGAATGAACTTTGTTATTATTAAATAGTGCTTCATAATGCAAATGTAAGAATGACTTTATCATACATCCACATTTCCCTACCTACAGTTTCTAAATTAAATTTGTACAAGTAAAACAAAAATATTTGTTTCTATGAAAATGATTCTGTTTCCTAAGGTTAGGCCAGACAGCATCCTTGAAGTGACAGCTCTGAAAGCACCATGTTACATTATTGCCATTCTAATGAACCTCCCTTGGGTGGAGCAGCTGTTTGAATAGGCACAGTGGGGAAGCTAACATATGAGTCAGGCTTTTCCCATAGTTTAGAAATATTTTAAGAAGTTGCAGTCATTGAAGACCTTTCATAACTGCGATCACCTTCACTATTCGGATGTGATTTCTACTCTTACCCATACATCAGAGGCATTCATTTGGCTTCCAGCTTTCTCCTGTGTCGTTCTTCCTTCTTTGTGACTAATGGTTGGAGATGCTCATTCTGGCAATTTAGTGAGAAAATCTTTGCTTGGGTGGAAAAGGTTTCAGTGCAGCCTGAAACCTAATCCCTGCCTGTTGTTTGTACTTCAGTCAATAGCGTCAACAAGAAGGTCTGACTAATTCATTTCTTTTCTTCTAAAGCGACTGCAGGGTCAGTGAGCACAGTTATAGCAACAATACCTCATCAATCAAGTACAACTTTTACACTTTAATATGACAGAAGATTAAAGGCAGACTGCTTGACAGAAAATCAGCCTGTTAGTGGATTAGCTTTACTGGATATTGTGAAAAGTGCTAACATGTTCTAAATGATCACATCAAAAAACAAGATACACCATGAAATTGTTCTGCAAGTTGTTTTTCATTAATCTGCAATACATAAAAGGAGAATGTTTTGACTTCAAATTGATCTTTATTACTAAAAAACTGAAATCAAGTCTGACAACATAATTTGTCATTTCTATTAACCATAACCTTAATTCAGTTAGTGCAAATGGTAGAGAAGAAACCATGTTTTTATTCAGTAATACGTGCCACAAAATAGAAGAATTAGAACCACTCAGTTTCGTCATTATATTTTGAAACAGAAAGCTGCTTTAAAAGAAAGGCTGCTTTGTGAAGAAACACAAATACCTGCAGAGCAGTTCACCTTCAGCATCGAACCGCATTGATAAAGTCAATGGGCTGAATAAACAGCAACAGCAAAAGGAGAAAGTTTTCTGCCTGCTGAGGAGAAACCCAACACACGGGACACCGTGGCAAATCACAAGATTTAAAGATTTTTCGAACATGTGGCGTCCCTTGCCTGTGTGCACAGTTCTGCATCCACAAGCTGAAAACTTCACATGCAGGATTTTTGCTGTTGGGTGACAGTCACTTCATCGTACAAGTTCCATAACCCTTCTGTAATGTTGCAGGTCAAATTGACCCGTTTTAAAGTTAAAAAAGTTTTTTTAAATAGTTGGAAGTATTTTTTTTGGCATGAAACTTTTTCTATTTGTCTTACTAGGTACACTCTACATATAAATTGAAAATGTATTCATTTTATACATTTGCAAAACCCCCTGCATCTACTTTTTACATAGAAACTGTTTTCACATATATTGATTGAAATGGTTCGTATTGGAGTTCATAATCAAATACAAAAATGTTTTAGTGGAATTTCTTGGTTTCTTACACTATTGCATGATTAAAAACTCCATTGGTCAAATTGACAGCAACATTATTGCTGTACCTCAGAAACGAACATAACAGGAGGGATAAGAAATGAATGGAGGGGGAATGACGTCGCCCCCTGTGTGCCGGGCTCATAAGAGGCAGGAGCCAGTATTTCACACACACTTCTGCCACAAGTCATCTATTCACTGTTACAAGCTTTGTTGTATTTTATATTGTGATTTGCATCCATTTTCTTACACTCTTGTCCCTAGTGTGGTTGGGAGATGCTGGTCCCTATCTCCAGCTATGACGTTCCAGGTGAGAGGCGAGGTACAGCCTGGACAGATCGCCAGTCTGTCCCAGATATTGTGATTTGATTAAAAAAAGAAAAAAAAAAGAAGTGAACATACAAAGAAAACTACTCTAATGTTAATTTAGCACAACAAACCTATTGCTCAAAAAACAATTTCTGGTTGAGCCTTATTTCCACTCAGGCACTCATACAAAAGCCTTTCCCTTCATATTCCCTTGTTTACAGAAAAACAAAAACAGCAAAACCCCCTTTCCACCAAAGGCAACCTACATTTGTAAGTGAAATATCTGTGCAAGGATAAGCATGAGGACTACAGCAACAAGACAGCAGAATGACATAGTTTCTTTCCCCTGTCAGCTCCATTTACAGGCACTTTGGTGTTTGTCTTGTCTCCTTACCAATATGTACTCTGAACGCTCCCTGGACATACAAACTCTGTTGAGAGAGATAAAAAGACATTTGGCACATGGAGGCAAGAACACAACGTTTGTGAGAAAGAGAGAGAGAGGGAGATGCAGCGAGGAGGAAAAGAGAGGTGGTGATAAAGAAGGTGAAGATGGGAGAAAAGAGAAGAAGGTTGTGAAACAATGAGGGTGAGGAAGTGAGAAATGACAAGGTGAGTACTCGGCAGAGTGAAGTGAAGAAGATTACAGAGAATCAGAGTGGAGTCAGACAAAGGCAGCAGCTTACCAAATAGAAAGCTGGCTGCGCCTGCCTGCCATTTTTATTCGTTTAATTTACAAAAGCAGTTCAATTAAGAGATATTGGTGGCTAAAGGTTGTTAAAATATAGCATAATATATATATATATATATATATATATATATATATATATATATGCCCACATCTTTGAGGTTTTTCATTCTAGATGTTATTAAATGAAGCAATGAACTGTAATCATAATCTTATATGATGATTTCAGGTTTAATATCGATCTGCTCTCTAATGTTCATAAAAAGCAATACTATTTGCAGCATTGTGCTGATGCTGCTCAAGATCTCAAGGACACACACATAAATGTAGAACAGGCAGGCTGTGGAACTCTGCTTTAAAGCTTCAACAAGCCATTCAGGAGATGATCAGATGTCAAAGATTATAGCTCAAGAAATGAAAAAACTAAAAATTTCAAAAAAGACTGTCGTCTCACCATTCTTGTCACTCATTCAAACATTCATTTAGGGAAGATACATGGAAGTCTTTCCACTTTAAATGTGATGCAAATGCAAATGGTGTTTGTCATAAACCATCCCAGACATACGTCTTCAAATTGTTTTAACAAGTTTTATTTCATCAGAACCTGCAGGATGATACCAAAGAGGGATGTTAACCCTGCAGGGATTAGAACAGGGGTCCTACCAACTGCCTCCAACACGCCTGAGTCAATAGACTGACTTCCACAGTCTCTTGGCTTTGCAGAGTCCTACTAACAAGCCATTGATTTGATCCAGGTGTGTTTGAGAAGGACTGCAGATGGCAGCACTATAGGACTGGACCTGGACCTATAGTGCAGGTCCAGTCATTTCGTCTTGGTAGGAAAAGGGTTCAGGGTTAACATCACATAGTTGAAGTCATGTGATGAAGATTGAGTTATTTTGTTCTCAGCCTCATTAAATCTGACTTTGACTGCTCCATTTAATGCCTGCTTTTTGTAGTCAGTTTCATCTTTTGATTCTACTGATAAACAGATGTACAGATATTTTCATTTCTAATTCCCTGACATAATTCAGAATTCATTGTTCCATTAATTATGACAGGCCGTCCTGGCCCAGATGCAGCTAAATAGGGCCAAACTATTTTAGCAGCAGCACGTGTTTCACAGATGGGCTAATGCTCTGCTGCTGTAAAGCAGCCTTTTCTTCTGACCATGGAGCTACATCCTTCTCATCCACACCATCTTGTGTCAACAGCAGCTTTTTACATAAAATCCTCAAATAAAGTTGGAAGTTGAATTAAATTAGAATAAAACATGAAGTTCCAATTTTAACCAAGACAAAATTGTTAAAAATGAACTACTGTATAAAATTAAACACACTTTTAACTATTGATTCCTTAACATTTTTGGTGAGTATTATATATTAATTTGACTGAATAGGAATGTGGTATTAAATTTGGCTTATCTGTATCATTCCCTCTTTCCATTTCCAAACAGTAAAAAAATTAAAAGCATTTTTTTTTTTTGTTGGAAAATGTTTTTTTTTGTTGTTTTTTTAAATATGTTTAATCCTGTTTTCTAATGTTGAAGCGTCTTTGAATATGAATGTAGGCAATGGAAAATGGGAAAAAAATGTTTTATGATATAGCCAAAGGAAATAAACAAAAACCAGTTTCTACCAAATTTTGACATTTAAGTGATTATGTACGTATGTAATATAAATAAATAGATAAGAAGATAATCAATTCATGAAATACATGAATACTTGTGTTTGTGATTAGGGCGTGAGTTAAGAAGGGCTCTCATACTTTTTTGGCAAGCTTTGAATTTTTTCCTGCTCACACAGTGATTTCATTTCAAATAACTTAACACAAAAATCAAACTGATCAGAATCAGCGTTGGTGCTGATTCCAGACATTTCCAGAGTATTAAATCAGAGTTCAAAAAGAAGACACACCAGAAACATAAAGGGAATGTGAATGTGTTGCTGTTTTACTCTTGCTTACCTATGTAAATTATTTCCTTAAAAAAAGCCAGTTACTTTTCTAATTCATTTGCTCTGACTTGTAATGTTGAGGGCCTCAGATTCTTGCCCCGTACTCCTTCCCTCCCTCCTTCTCTTCTTCTTCTCCTATTTGTCTGTCTCTTTTTTGATGACCTGAGAGGCAGTGGCCAATGAAAGACAAAAGGTAAAATGGGTATGGATTTTCTCACTCAGCCAACCATCCCTTAGATGATTAAGTAGTTCATCAGGCAGAAATATAGAATTCTTCCCGGCGTGCTCATCGACCTGTCCTATAGATACATTAAAATGTCGGCAGGAAATCGTTGCAGAATGCACCGCACTACAGATAGACTGCGAGCTTCTCTGCTTCGATTGATCTCTGTTGCATCTTTTTGTGCCTGTGTGTTCAGAGTGGCAACCCCAAGAGCCTTGCTCAACACATACGAGGCATCACACACATATAAAATCAAGACTGATGATGGAGGCTCCTCAATGTGTTGTTAGAGGGGGATCTTTTTTACTGCAGTTTGAAACAGTTTATTGTTACTTAAAGCAACATTCATATACAGTAGCTTCTCTTTTTTTAAGAAAAATCTAGAAATCTAGCACATAACAGCCTACTTTTTACACAGTTCTGTGCTAGTAAAATTAAAGTGCACTCATCTCCAAACAGCATATGAGACTTACCCAAGGACTATTTGCACACTGGTAGGCCTATCAAAAATCTTTAAGGAGGAAAAAGCTAACTCAAAACTCACCGACTCGACAGAGGCAGAGAATGAGGTGAGCATGTTGTGATCCTAAATGGGCCACACGCCCTAGGATTCAGGGCTAACAGGGTTATGACTCGAACCCTGAGGAATTCACATCTGCTGTTCAAACGGACACTAAAACAAAGGAAACAACAGCTGGGAACGTTTACGCTTTACAGTTGTTCCAGGATTTCACGATGGATTTTGTGATGTTTTGTAATCGATATCATAGATTTTGTTGTCCTACTTTAGAAAGTTTTGCAGGAAATTTTGCAGTATTTGTGCCTTTGTATGATTAAAATTTTTGTTTCTCGCGATCACTGACTACAAAATGACATAAAGTGAGGCTGAAGCAGCATGGAATAGAACTAAGAAATACTGCCACCTGCAGTAACTTAAAACCCAATTATTTTGAGTATTTTTGTAGAAGATTTGGAATAAATGCATAAATATATATTGCCTTTAATAAAAAATGTTTAGAACAGAAAAATTTGTTTCCATTTCCACTATTAAAAACTGGAGGGACTGGTATTGATTCTAAATGTGATTCTAATTCTCTCAAACCATAAAAGTAATCTGAAAACTAATGAAAATGCCAACAACACCTTTAAAAAGTAATACAGAGGTTTCAAAAGTAAAGAAGCCCCCCCTCCAGCTCACCCTAAATCATCCAATGATAAAACAATTAAATAATTCCAGCCTAGTTCGTGGTCTGATAAATGATTATGACCACCCAGAAATGGTCATAATGCCAATTCTTCTACCACAACTGCTTGCATAATCTCCATAAGCCTAATATCCTATGCTGTATATCACACTGATTATGACCAAATAAACTAAATCCTTCCAGTTTGCTGGTCCTCCAGATGGAAATCAGCTGCTGAAAAATTTCCATTTTTTTCCAGAATATAACTCTTTTAATGTATTTAAGGCCACTCTTTTTGTTGTTTTTTTTTTTTGGGGGGGGGGTTGTAAATACTTTAATTAATATCAGGTTGTATTTTAGTCCTATTTTCACTTTTATGGTTGTGTTTGATTCTTGTTATACTTCTTTTGATTAGAAATGTATTTTAATTTGTTTTTGGTATCTATTATTTGTAATTGTCAGTGTGCTGCTATCAGTTTTGGCCATGTCGCTTTTTGATCTCAATGAGACATACCTGGTTAAATAAAACTTACATACACAAATAAATATTTAGGTGTGCTCATGGATCAGGAATTAGAGAACCAACTCAAAGGTAGGCAGTTCAATTCCCAGCCACATCTGCATGTGAAATGTCCTTGGGGAAGCACTGAGTCTCACAATAACCCCTGAAGTGATCATCAGTGTGTGAATATGTGTGTGAAAACAAAGAGACAGGGTCCATTTATATAAGCGAGTACTAAATCTAACGCCTGTATATGTATGTGAATGGCTGTCTGTTTATTTAGCTCAAGGTAAAAAAGTAGAAAAAAACAACCTTTACAACATGGCAGGTGGACACATTTTAAGCTTTTGAATAATAAGAACCTGGTTTGAGGAAAATAGATTGTGTCAGGATACATTTAGTAAAGATCTGAGCCAGAAATAGATATCAGAAGAAGAGTCCCTCCAGAACACTAATTGTTTGTTTTTGGTTTTTTTCACAACTCTAATTTTTAAGCTTTGATATGTATGTATGTGAAATATATAACCCAAATCTGTATGAAGCAAAGAGAAAAAACACTCAAGATCAAGTTTCTAAGAAATACAACAAATCAAAGCCTTACGGACAAGTTTAATTTCACATTTCTTAGTATTGAATTACAGACTTATGTTTTGCTAAATTTTGTTAGATTTTATTTTCTCACTGTAATCATTACAGGCAATTAATAAAGACTTAGTGCAAGAGGATCATCTCAGTCAGTGAACAATACACTAATATGTGAGAAATGACGCCGTTTGAATGGCCCCAAGATGTCTTGGTGCTTGGATGGAAATCTAAACAAGGAAGAGAAGAATCAGGAGTGGGTCGTTTTCTTTTCAGATATAGAAAGAAATCATAACTGGAATCTTAAAAATGTGAATACCCAACTCAGTTTGGTCCACAGTGCAAAACAGAACTCTCTAAAAGTTTAAAATCTGAAGCTGAAAGAGCTTGTCCAGTGGTAGAAAAGTACAATTGGTTCCCATTAAAGAGTTTCTGTTGGAGATTTTCTGATCAGTAATTGGGATCAGATCAGGACATCCTGCTCATGGACGTTTTTCAAAAGTAGAACAGGAGTCAGACCTTCTAGCTATCAAGCTCTTGTCCTCTGAAACCATCTCCAACTTTTTATCCATTTTGTCTGTCTTTTTGTCAAAGGCAGACAGTCTGCCCTACTTTTCAGACTCTGCTTTGAGGTAAAAGTTTTAATTTTGATGAAGCTTGAAATTAGAGTTGATGAGGTAATCCTGAGATTTAGGTTTTTCATTTAGGAGATTCATACATTGCCTTATTGTGCTTACTCTGTTAGTTTCTCTTGCTACTCTCCAGTTGTCTATGTATATATTCCACCATTCACTTTATGTTCCCTATGTTTTTCTCTAATATGCATGTAAATCTGATACACAAAGCAACAGTGATGTATGACAAAGTTGTTTCTCTTGGGCCACTCCAGATTAAGCTATTCAAGCCTAAAATAGCATCTCAGTGCTAAACATGTAGCATCACCACAGATGTTATCAATGTGAATGTCAGCATCTACAGTCCACATTTCTAAAGAAGCTCCATGAATGATGAGGAGTTCCTGAAATTCTGGAAAGATGAAAAGATAGAAAAAAACTTTGCACTAATCTGATGGTTGAATAATCAGAAGAGATTAAAAACAATACAGATATTTGGTTTTAAGCTTATACATCTGACTTATTCAGCAATTTAGCTGCTCTAAAGAGTTTTTGGATTGAAATTTATTGCTTATTTTATCAATAAACATTTTGTCATTAAATTGTGATTCACTGAGATTAACTCGATGAAAAACCTGAATTGAGTCCCACCACTCATTTTTTCTGTTAAAAAGGTCATCTTCCTTTCCACTGTCACTGAGGACTTAAACAAGACAACGAATGCAGTATGTCAGTGATTATTGAACGACTGTGTTTCCTTTGTTAGAAAACATTTCAGCCCTATTAACTAAATTGAGTGGTTTTGGATTACAAGTAGTATTAAATTGAAAAATATGTAATTAAATATAAATATATCCACATTTGTTGTCATCAGCACTATGCAAACAATAAAACATTATTTCACCAAGTGATTGACATTGCTGTCAAAACTCACCAAAATCATAATACCTGATGTAGGTGCATTGCCTATGATACTATTTGCCACATACCAGTGAACCAAGAAGCTGAAACCTACCAGACCCACTCTAAAATTTACAGCATATATTCAGCCAGCAAAACTAAATTTATAATTTGAAAATGGAAATGTGGAAATTCATGTTTAACAGCAGCACAGGAAAGGTAAGTGGAAGCATGCAGTCATACAGAGAGCGAGAATATATATATATATATATATATATATATATATTCTCTAAAAATGGTCAGGACTAAAAACCACTCTAAAGCATTTTGTAAAATATATGATGAATATATGATGAAATGGGCCAGTTAGCAGTGAAAAAGTTTACAGAGGTTTTTAAGCGCTGTGGTTTTAAAAACACTAATATTTTCTGTAAGATCTTACAGATCTTACAGTTCAAATTGATATTTAGAGTCTGAATTCTATGTGAAATCCTGTGAAAACTGTGATATTTTCACCCATGGATATGAAGCATGGGAATCTCATGCTACGCCTGATGACTCGAGACTTCTGTAAGAATTTCCACATAATTCTCATAGCTACCCATCAAAAAAATGTCTAAATATGGTAATCATTATAGAACTAAATATGCAAAAATTTTGCCTAGTAAAATCCAACCCCTAGTTCTGTTTGCTTCCGTCAGAGAGTCTGGACCCTCAACTCTTCAGAAAGAGTTGGTTGATGGAGGAGTGAACTCTGTTGAAGTCGTATGTGACTGGATGTGATTTTACCTTATTAGTAACATTTGGCTGTGATGTATATGAAGCACCAGCTTGATGAGGCTAGAACCACAACATTTTTGCCAGCAATAAAGGCCTAAAGCAATCCTCTTGCTTTGGCTTTAATTGCTCAATATTTGGAAGTGAGTCAAACAAAGACTGAGTCACTCTGTTTATTTCCTCCACTACCAAACTACAACCATACACAGACTACAACACAAAAACAGCACAGCAAATCAAGATTGTTCACAACTCTTCTTCTGCTCATTGATTGGTCAGGATGAAATTCAACTGGGGAATTGAGTTCAATGGGAGAGATCCCAGATGGAGCATTGGAAGGATATGAGAATTGCATGGAATTTGTGTAGAGTGATAATAACGAGGCTAGCAAAAATTCTTTGATTTCCGCACAACGCAAATTGCAGTATCATTCCTCCTTTCCCTTTGATCCTTTCTGATATTTTTGTGACATTCATTTTCACTGAAGCTCAGTTTAGTCTCAGCTTTCTAACTCAGCCAGGCTCACAAAGGATAGGCTGCTAAAACACTGTTGTCCTAAATTTGTTGACCTTCCTGGCCTCTGCCCATACCGAATAACTGAATGTCAGAGCTTCTTATCTTAGGCCACCTCCCTATGGAGCTGAAGGCCAGTGTCACTTTGTGTGCATGTCTGCAGACTCGTGCATCTCATTTTTATACCTGCCTTGGCACAATAATCACTGGTGAACAAAGGCAGAAGAGGCGTAGCGGCTGATTGCAATAGCCTCATTATGTTAACCTTTTTAAAGTATCGCTTTTATTCACTGACTTTGTTAGGCTTACAATTCTATCAGTGTAATTATGGACAAGATGTCCTCTCATCTCTCAACTGTGTCCTCATCCTCTCCAAGGGTCAAATCCATTGGCAGTTAATGTGTATATTTAATCATTAACTCTGGGTCAGTTGTTTCACATCTTAATTCTTTAATTTATGCTGCAGATAAAGAGATGGATTTTTGTGCATGCTATTATACATGATCTTTCTGCTTAAAACAACGAACATGACTGCCAGACATTCACGTCTTCTCCAATTTGTTTTGGGCATTGGCTTCAAGTTTTGTTCATTATTTTCATATTTGGAGCATATCTGGCGTTATTTGTTTGCGATATGTTTGTCCTTAACGTCTTTGTTAGCACATTACCTCCACTTCATACCAAAGTAACGTTTAGCTACTTGAGAGATGTTTTTTTTTTTTGAGTAACAGCCGAAAATGTAATCATATCTATAATTTTTCAATTCACAGGCTGTTAATTTGAATATTAGTACATTTTAATGTGTATTTTTGTCATCTTGGAAATATGGGAATGTTCACAGAACAAGCTGTGTCTATTGTAAAACAGAGGAAAACAATCTTTTTCAATACTTTTTTCAATACATTAAAATTGGATTGTAATTGTATTATTGAATACAATTTTAACAAAACACATTTGAACAGTCAAATATCTCCAGTAATAACCTTGGAAAGCGAAAATACCTTCACACTACATTTAACATCAATGTTTTTTGTTGGACTTGTATTTTGTTGGCGCACAAATGCCTTAACAGTGACCAGTTCCACCAATTTGGATGTCGAAGTTTCGACACAGAGACATTCCATCCCAATTCTCAAATTTTTGTACGCTTTTAACCTGCGCACTCAAACCCACATGTTCACTTCAACTCAGTCCACACTTCATTGAGGAGCGAAGGGTGCAGCCGAGTGTTGGGACTGGGCCTAAAAGGCTGAGGCCACAGTGTAGTAGAAGAAACGCTGCCACCTGCAGTTGGAGGTTAGTAGTCACTTCAGCCCAGAGGCGACAATTTTGGAGGAAAATTTGCTATAATTTCACAATTATACATTCATTAAAAAAATGCAGAATAATGGGAGGGATCGATGATTTCACCAACACAAGACAATCATCAACATATCTACTTTCAATTGATGGATTCAAAAATGCAGCTGTCCAGGTGTGTTTCCTGCAGAGGTACTGGCTTTTCATTTGTGTTCTTCAGGAAGATTTCTCCATATGTTTAACTAGTATGGTGTCCAACAAATGATCCAGCATTATTTCCTTGACCAATGCAGATTCCGGATTCATCACCGCATTCTGCTGTCCCAACATTCGCTTCTTACTCTATGTTCTTGTTTTTTATTTCTTTTGGTAAGCATTTAATATTTTCTATTTGTTTGCATCATGATTCTTTGATGTTTTACCTTGTGTACTTGAATGTTTCCTTATCAGTATGTTCAGATTTGGATGAGAATTGATCCAGACGATACCCAACATCTTTTTGCACCAACAGATGTTTAGTGGTTTCTAGCTTGTAAGCAGACTCGGAAATAGTGATTGATTGCTGTTTTTCTAAGCTGCATCAATGTGAACTATGAATCGGTCATGAAAATGCATATATAAAGGCTTTTAATAACGTATTTTATAAAATCCTCCTGGTGTGAAAAGAGTTACTTTCTCTGGTGCTGAATTACCATAGGTAAGTTGGTTAATAGGGAGGTGACTGAGCTATATATATATATATATATATATATATATATATATATATATA
>VMRN01000061.1:2038213-2107407 GCA_010277015.1 Poeciliopsis turrubarensis
TGTGTGTGTGTGTGTGTGTGCGTGTGCGTGTGTGTGTGTGTGTGTGTGCGTGTGTGCGTGTGTGCGTGCGTGTGCGTGTGCGTGTGCGTGTGTGTGTGCGTGTGCGTGTGTGTGTGTGTGTGAATAAACACAAGCACCCAACCAAAAACAGCTGAAAGCTGCAATTTCACAAAAATGGCTAACTTTTCAGAATATTTTGAGTTTGAATTGGATTTTATTTCAATGTACTACTGTGGTAGGTTGTTGAATTTAGAATAAAGAATTTTTAAAAAATAGCAAAATGTTAAGTTTATCTTAATTTTTTTAATTATTATTATTTAGGTTATGTTTGCAGAATAGAATATGGAATCTATATCATATTAAGCTGCATTGAAGAAACATATTCCTACAAGTTACCAGCATGGAGAGACAAAGGAAATGTTGTAGCTTTCCAGATTCTCTTCTAGTGATTTCTAGAAGCTTTAGAAGGAAGGAGTTCAGCGGAGGAAAGGGTACGCGGGGCCTCCTCAGACTAATTGCCGAAGCTGTAGATCAATATCTCAGCTAAGAAGGAAAGACCAAAGCTCTGTGATGAAAGAACCAATAGATCCCAGGAGGTTGAATTGTTTAAATTTGTCATTCTTAAAGAAGTAGTGAAGTCAGATTTGTTGATGAGAGAAAGACTCTACATCAGAGGTGTCAAACTCCAGTCCTCAAGGGCCACTGTCCTGCAGTTTTTAAATGTGCCACAGGTACAAAACACTGGAATGAAATGGCTTAATTACCTCCTCCTTCTGTAGATCAGATCTCCAGAGTCTTGCTAATGACCCAATTATTCTATTCAGGTGTGGTGCAGCAGAGGCACATCTAAAAGTTGCAGGACACCGGCCCTTGAGGACTGGAGTTTGACACCTGTGCTCTACATCCTCAACCCTTCCTGCCCCATCAGGTGTCACCAGTTCAGGCAACCAGCATCTCTAAACTGTTCTCATGATTACATAAGCCTCAACACAAAGCTGCTTTTTAAGGGTGGCACTAAGGCCTCTCACATATGATGATGTCATCTTATGAATCAAAGCACTGCAAAAACAGATGCAGTTGACAAAAGCTATAAATGTCTTTATGGAGTTTGCAAACAACCAACATGAAGGTTTTAGTCATGGGAGAGGAAGAGAAATGGAGAAGAGTCACTGTTATTAACAGACACTCACCATCCACTTCCTATGACACTTCTAGCTGGTACCAGATTATTTCCATGTTTTGTGGAGGTCATTGGAGTGCTCTCAGTCAACCCAAAATGTTAATAACCTCTCAAACCTGAAACCCAAAGTGAGAATTTGGCTTTCTTAGGGTAATATCTATGTGTGCATCTTCATTGGACAACTAATAATGTACAGAATTATCATGCAACTGAATTAAAACTCAAAATTTTACCATCTCACAAGTTTCTTGTCATCCGTTAAAGTGAGAATAATAAACATCCAACTCAAAATTGACAAATAAACATTGCTGACATTTAAAAAATAAATCAGTGACCAATATTGCCACCCTTCTTTTCAATAACAGTTCTGTCGGTTTCTTGATCTGTTGACAATCAACTTTTATGCAGCCACCAACCACAGCCTCCCAGACACTGTTCAGAGATGTGAACTGTTCTCCTTCACTGTAAAGAGCCCATACGTTCTCAATGGGGTTTAAGTCTGGTGAGGAAGGGAGCCACTTCATTATTCATTCATCTTTAAGGCCTTTACTGATTAGCCAAATAGAGGAGCACTTTGATGCACGTGATGGACCATTGTCCTGCATAAAATTAAGGTCTTCTTGAAGGATTCAGACTTTTTTCTGTAACACTACTTGAAGAAAGTGTCTTCTAAAATCTGGCAATAGGTTCAAGAGTTGATTTTGAGACCATCTTCACCCTGAAAAGGTTTAACTACCTCATCTTGAATAACACCAGCCCAGATCTGCTCTGGTCCAGCCTTGACATTTTTCATGTGTCTTGTTCAGTGGTGGTCAGGTCTCATCCTTCCTTAGCTTGGCCATGTCTCTGAGCTCTTAAGATCATGCACTTCTGGGTGCTCCAGGTTTCAGTTCTGGAATGTGACAACACTGGAAGATAATGTGTTCCTGGTAGCTTCACGTTTGATTCTTCTTGAATCTTTATCAGTTCATTTCAGTCTTTTTTTCTTGCAACTTCATTGACTATTTGCAGCAAAACATTTGATGGTTTTGTGGTCATGGCCCAATATCTAAGAAATTTCAAGAGAGATGCATCCCTCTGAAAGACTTTTTATAATTTTAGATTTTTAAGAGTCACTTAAATCTCTTTTTGAGCCATTTTGCCTACGAAAAAGAAGGTCCCTTCTAGTTAAGTTATATCACCTAATAACTATGATAGGGTGTTGATCTCCGTAGGCCTCACCCTCCCTCATTCAACAAATACACATCAGCTGATATGTTTACATCCAATATTCAAGTTTGTACAGCTTGGAGTTGGGAAATTCGCATAAAAATGATATGGTAAAAACTAAAACTAAAAGTCACGTGGTTCTTCTATTAACCTTTTAACAGTTTGCGCTGAGAAGTAGCTCCTATGATGAGCTGAGCAAACGCACAGTTCCACCAGGTGTTGGCTAATTCCTGATGGCTAGTCTGAAGGGAGTCATATGGGAGGGCTGCAGTTCTGAGGAGGAGCAGCATCTCCAAGGCGGGTCTAGGTCTAACCAGCCATTTCTTACAGCTAAATGGTTGCCATGGGAGATTGAAGAATTTTTCGAACATGCATGAAAAAAATCCAGCAACACATCATGCATGTTTTTGATGAGGAAATTGCCCTATTACAGGATGGAAGACTCAAAACAGTTAACTTTACATAACACTTTCCCTAATAACAAAATTTATTTCTCTGTTTATGATGAAAGCATGATGGAAAAGCTCTCAACTTACTGTTTTACCAAAAAACAAAGTTTCTTTTGAGGAATACTGGTAAGTCAGTAAAATTAGAGGCATCAAAGAGAAATTTAGTGACTCTTGCTTTTTATATTTCATCCACCATCATCTGAAAGCCATTTAATTCAAAGTAACATCCTGCCACTTGTGCAATTATTTAATTTTGGAAATAAAAAGTTTATTAACATGAAAGAAAACTGAATGTGGAGTAGGGTGCAGGGTGCAGTATTCATGGAAAATCCATTGTTAGAAAGAAAGAAGGTAATACAGCACCTTTGCTTTAAAATAAAAAATAACTCCATGTTCCCATTTGTTCTTTGGAGGTGTTTTTTTATTGTGATATTTATCTAAATGAAGTATGACATTTGGTAAGAGCATGTGGTGTGTGTGGGCAGTCGGTCTTCACAAATGCTCTAGAAAGGTTCAGTGGGGAGGATTTTGCTGTCCAAAAACGATGATTCCAAGTACTCCAGCTTCAACAGATACACACATCTTACCAAGAACAATTTCTTAAAGAAAATTGTGATGTTTGTGGATGTATCCCATTAAAGTTTAGAACTTAGGAAACTACACAAACTAAGGTTTCCCTCAAATAGCTTAGAATCAGATGAGTTTTATTCTTGCTATTTAAGTTCAGAGACAGAGGGAAGATTTGAACGAATCCTGCTGGACGGTGGTGGCAGTCGGTGGGGGGGGGGGGATTACTGTGGGCAGAGCAGGGCAGCGTCCCTGCAGACTAATTGCCCAGAAGATGGCAGGGTCATAAAGCGACAAGGCGAGCAGAGTGGCAGTGAAAAGGACCCGCTCATAGCAACATCATAAAAGCTAATTACCGTCATACAAAGAGACGCCCCGACCATTGTGTCTTTTGGAAAGGAGCAGAGAGAAAAACAGCAAGACAGAATGAGAGAGGGAGGAAGAGCAAGAGAATAAGTGAAAGGACCTGCAGCAATAAAGACTTAACCATTAACAATTAGTCTCCAGCGCTGCTAATGAGAAAGCCGAGATAAAACGGAGGGCTAAATTTAAACATAAGGGTTTCCATAGCGTCTTTCCAAGGTTCAGTGCTCTCTCTCGACAATAATGGCAACGTCCTACTAGCCCCCAATGTAAGCTATAGAATGAGGCAGAGGCACTAATGCTTCCCATGGCCTCTCAGGGTAATAAAGTCTTGAGCTTTAGTGGCCTGTGGCAACGGATAAGCTGGCTGCTGCATGGAGGATGGATTATCTCTAGAGAGAGAAGGTGAAGAGTAGTTAAACGGGCAAAACAAATGCCCCTCAGCTACAACATATTATATGTATACATCACGGTGGGAATATATCACATGGTTACTTAGCAAAAGAGCATCCAGATGGATTCCTTAATGTTATCAGTTAAGAAAACAACGGTGTGTCTCTACCAGTCACAAATATAGTGGCTTTAAACTACATACCCTGTTAAAATACCAGTTTCTGAAACATAATTCAGCTGTACATTTTTAAAACCTTTTTCAGTCATTATGTATAGCATATATGGTATAATTCACCATGGAAAATAATAATAATACATTTGACAAGTCAGATAAGTTTAGATAAACTTAAGTGACATTTTTTTAAAGAACCTCTTGAATCTTTGTAATCAGTCTGCATTACAATTGTTCTTAAAATGTATCATATGGTAAAGACATTTGTTATCAAACTCCTCAAATGACTCCTCAGATTTTCTTTTGAAATTAGCTATCAACTCCAGAGAGTCAATTTGAATATTTTCATTTTTTTCTGAGGATGTTGGATCTGTCCTAGAACTTTTTGATCCTGAAACATGAAATGCACAGCTTTTCACAAACAATTTCAAAAGCTATCCTGCTAAATTTTTAGTTTGAAGCTAAATATTTGGGTTCCTAATTATATAGTTTATATAGTTTAAAAATAAACTCCCTTTTTTCTGTTATGACAGGCTGAAAAACCCAAATCACTGCTGTTAATGTCTGACTGTGTAAGTCTAGAAATGGTATCCCATGAAACAGCAACTGAAACAAAGTGATGCACACAGTTATAAACTGTGAGAATACAAAAAATAGCAATCATATATATTTAAGACAGGTATGAGGCATGTAGTTTTTTAAGAGCAACTGTAACTGCACCAATAATGTAAATTCTTCTGATACTGAAGTACTTTGTCATGGTGTAATTAACAATAGCAGAAGGAGAATGAAGAAAAATGTCTTACCTGATCACCTCTCTTCACCAAACATGACGTTTAGAGAAGATTATGTTTGTAATTAAAGATACAGCATTGGTCTAGTCAATTATGGTGTCAGACTATTCTGCATTTCACTTTATCCACTGAGCTGAGATCAGTTTTGAGTCTAATAGACAAACTGAAAGTGAAATCTTCTCCAGACAGAGGAAGGTAAGGAGTTTGCAGACAAATTTACTGGTGTGAATCCCTGACTATTTAAACAGGAGATATTTGCAACATTTCAATCTTCTTCTTATTATTATTTTTTTATCTTTTCTCACAAAGTTTTTGACCATTTATATTAAAGATCAAACTGTGTTTTATATCTGGAGAAAATAAGGTAGAAAAATAGGTAAAAATACAAAAAAACCAAACTGTACGGGGGAGTCACATACACTTATATGTCTTTTCTTCTCAGTAAAAAAGAAATGTGTCACAAAAGGCATAAGAGGTATACTTGCATCCTGCAGTGAGCAAGCAAATTCTTTGATGGTGACATCCTGGAGAGACGGAAGGAAAAGCAATTTTCAGTGGGCCTTGGCTGCAATGTAAGGGCAATGAGGTTTGAAGTTGCTCATTAGCAACACCTACAGAGGGACGGAAGTAAGGCTGACAGCTGCCAAGGCGAAAAGGACCGAGAGGGCACCGCTACAGGTGGTAGAGGCAGTGGACGGAGCAAATGAAGGCCAGGAATAGATATCGCCTCCAGAGTTTCATTTATTTAGTTTTCACAACTGATGAGAAATTTTTGTCATTTCAACAAGACGGTGAGACTGATATGTAAAAGCACACACAAACCTTTCACCACAAACTTGCTCTTTTGATAGGACTTATAAATCATCAATTTTTATGTTTACACCAACACAAACTCTGGCTTTAGCTCTGGTGAACTAGTGTTAACCCAGCACCACACTAAAGAACCACGTCCACCCGGAGCCAAGGGGAACAGCAGTCAATCGAAACATTATGAACATCATGTCATCTGTGAAGTATTCTCAAGCACTGCTCGTTAATTAGTTGTTAATAAAGAGGGTGAAATTAAATCTTTATTTGCAGTGATATTACAATAAATCATATTATTTGTGTGGATAAGTCGTCTCAATGTACTCCAGTCCTTTACAAGAGCCCCAATGAAAACTCAGGAAGGATCAAACAGTTAATTAAAAGGCATTTAAAATGACTTGGAAGAATCAGTCAAACTGTTTCTTTTATAGAATCAGTTAAAAATAGCTCTATCCCAGATTAGAATGACAACAACAGCCTCATCAATAATGAAAACCACATTGGAAAGTAATTGCTTAATTGGGAGACCTAATTTCCTCTGAAACCCTGACTGAGCACAAAACATACCATGAAAACAGTTTGTCGTTTTCAAGGTGAACAACCCCTTGAATCATCACTTAGATTCTCATGAAAGATTAATCTGTGACTCATTAAGGTAAGCAAAGACTAATGAGGTTAGCAATAGCCGAGAAACAGGTGAGCAAAGCAGTTCTATCAAGACGATATTTCCATGAGGACATTATTCTACAAACATTCAACTATTTTAAACTTATCAAATGGCTAAAATTATAAATGGACAAGTGTCAGAAATGCAATCAGCCTAAACCCTTGGTTGACAGCATTGACTCAATGTCACATCGGTCACAAACATAGGAACCTTACAAATGAGTATTTAAGCACAAAGGGCTGATGGCCAACCTACAATTATGAATCATATGCTTCCAAAAGTATTAAAAGCTTCAATTTTCTTGGACTTGTGTTTTAAAGTCATGTTAAGGAAAAGACAGAGACATGTCCAGAAATGACTAGAGACTCTCCAGGTTAACTGTTTCAGTACACTACCAGTCAATCATCTCTTCTTAGTTACCTTTAGAAAGGCACTGTTGGGTAGAAACTAGTTACGTTTACTCAAGCAAACTTTTAGAAAATGAACTTTCAAAAATATTTTCACTGAACAGTTCTTTTTACTGTTATTTGAGTATTATGATGAAATATCACTAATCTTAAAGTGAAATTTCTGGCCACTCACTGTGAGTAGCTAAATACATTAAAACAACACTAAATACAGTAAAGGCAAAGGAACAGTAAAGAGTATTATGAATGAAAGTATTTTATCCTGTTGAAGCGTAAATACACATTATCTACTCCCTCTATTAGCTTGGTAAGTTGCTGGCTTTCCTGGAATTTCTTCTCTATAAATGCTTCTTTCATTATATTCTTGAAATTCTTTTTTAGAATTTAATCATAAGCTAATATATATATATATATTCCATTTGATGACATAATTAGAAAATGTCATGCACAAAGTCATGTTTACTAACTTTATTAACATCAGTATGTGTTCATTCTACAGTCTTCCACTACTGTGTACATTTGTAATAGATGTGTGAACATGGATTTCTGCCCATTTTAGCCTTCTTTTATGGCTTTTTAATATCAACCACAGAAATATGTTGCCAAATATATCTTTAGGAAACCATAAACACTTTCTAGGCTTTATTGAGAGTGAATGAATCCAACTCAGTTCAGGCCCAGCTGATCGCTGGAATTGGCCATCTTGTCAGACTCATGTAGTACAAACCCCAGGGCTCCAAAAGTTACGATATTAAGCATGTAATCACTTATGTACCAATATCAGTAAAATAAAATAATAATTTTTAATTCAATAATAACGTTATCTTCAAGTTTCCTCTATTCAATCTCCCTTTAATCTCACTAACTCTCATGTAATTAATACTTGCCAAGTGCCTCAGAACACAATTGTTCTGTTTCCTATAACAAACACACACACACACACACACACATACAATCATTAACAAATATTTTCTTGTACCACAGGTTTGATGTTGCCACGTCCGCAAACCACCAGGCTAATTGACTCTTGACTGAGAACTCGCAGAGTGAGATCATACTAATTACCTGAGTCTGCAGCCATATTAAAGAGAAGTGCACACGCACACACACACGCACACCCGCACATACACGCACACACACACGCACACCCGCACATACACGCACACACCTGCACACCCGCACATACACGCACACACACGCACACCCGCACATACACGCACACACCCGCACACCCGCACATACACGCACACACACGCACACCCGCACATACACGCACACACACGCACACACACGCACACACACGCACACACACACAAAATTAGGTTCCAAAGACATTTGTATTCAGGATCAAAATAGCTGGAGAGGCTGCATGCAGCAACACAGAGAGTCGTCTGCTGTTCCACAACTTCTTAATTAACTATCATAGCAGTGGTACGGATGGATGACAGAGAAGCAGATGTTACATGGAAACAAGTTCTTCCCTCTGACCCAACTGAAAGGACACGGCTACAGGAAAAGAAGAGAGATAATTGACTATTGTATTTGTGCATATTCGCAAAGTTTAATCTAAACTGTTTTTTTGTGATTTTTTTTTTCTGACACAACCAGGAAGGCCAGAAACAGCAGCAATACAAATGAGTCACTTTTCTGTTTTCCGTGGAAGAAAACACATTGCAATATGACAGAAAACATAGGAATTATTTTTGAACAAAATGCCACAAGAAATGACACAAGGTGACACAGTTGTAAGTACTAAGTAGTGGGTTCAAATCCTCTCTGCTAGGAGTATATATGTTAGGCTTCACTGAGTGTGTGCTGGCTTTGTCGTTTCTCCTGTGATGAACTGGTGACCTCTCCTGGCTGTACCCCCCTGCCTACAATAGAAATGGGAAGCAGCCCCCATGACCCCAAAAGGAATAAGTAGGGATAGATGGATGACATAATTTTTTCTACAATAACTAGTAGAGTTTAATGACAGATATACCAAGTAATCAATGCATATTTCTAGAAATACACATCACTACTTTATGTTTCTTTTTTCAATTTGAAGTTTCTCATTAAAGTAAATAACACAACTAAAAACTATTTTGAGTTGAAAATTATCTGTTGCAAGTAAACAGTAACAATCTCAGTTATACAGAATATAGGCCATACATGTCCATTCAGTTTGACCTTTGTAAAGCTTCCCTGAGGTAATCAATGAAACCAGTGACATTTTGTGGACTGAGATTGAAAAGTCCAGCTACTTTCCAACTCCATATCCTCTTACAAATATCAAGGATAAACTTCAAGTCTAACTACATAAAATTAATCAGACAGTTAAAATTAAAGCTTACTATGTTCTTGTTGTAAATGTAAGAATATACTTTATCCAGGAGAAAAACAAGCTGGGGTTTAGCCTGGCTATTTGGAAGTAACTTTGCTAAATGAAATTACAAAATTACGTAGCATCTATCCATCCGTCAATGTCATATATCCAAATCTATCCATTTCACGCCTCAAAGAAGATCCAGGTACACAATTGAAGCCTAGTGAAGCCTTCGTGAATCAGTTCACCCGAAAAAACAAATCCATCTTTATGTCTATTTTGATAACTCTGTCAGAACAGTCAATCCTTCTTTCCCCACACAATTCACTGTTGTTATTGCTCAAACTTGACTCAGTCTGCTCCATTGTTTTCTGTGTCATTTGTAGGAACAGCCATGGATCATAAAGCTATGGATCCATGCAACTTTTGCAGGCAATGATCTCTCCTAGCAACAAAATCTGCTGAGACTGAGAAGAAGCTAAATGGATTGGCAGTTGTCGTTAAGACAATGGCAGACAAATTCAAATTTAAAAGATTCCAAAACAATCTTGGGCAAACTTTATTAACAATATCCATTCTTTTATTGAATAGTTATTTCAAGCTTTGTTTTTTTATTTACTTTCTAATATCATGTTGTTATTAGCCTGTACAACACTTTGGGTGTCCTTTGGTTTTAAAGCACTTCATAATTAAAAAGGTGATGATAATGGTAATAATTATATGTCTACCACTCTTAACCCGTTTAAGATTGTTGCCAGACTTTTTTCTAACTTCTGGATGCTCCACTACATTTGTTTTGACTTTTGGTAGTTAATTGAAATTTTAAAATAAAATAATAGGGTGTCTACTTTAAGCAATATCAATTTCATGTGTCTAGTGTGAAAGGTCACATGACCAGACCTTTTTATTTTCTGTGTGTGATGCTGAAAATAAATGTCTGTCACAAACCTGAACAAGATGAAGTCAGTAATATATTTAAATAAACAAAAATAAATAGAAGGCACTTCAAATGACGCATGTTCAAATTATTTTATTTATAAATATATAAATATATATGATATGTGAAGAAATTGTATTCCTTAATTCATCTTTTGATCATAAGAAGAGTGAATGTCAGCATGACAACAATCGTTGACACTGGCATAATACATATACAGCACTAAGCTATGTGTCCATTGCTTTGCTGTTTTATTCGGTTCCTGCTCAGCTTAAAACTATCACATATATTAGATCTTCCAGAACTTAAAGAATCTCAGAATGATGTTTTCTACATCACTGTCAGTCCCAACTCAGGAAGCAGGCCTTGATCCATCATTCAGATCTTAATTTTGTATCTTAGAACAGCATCAGACACAGTTATTTCTTGCCCTAAATAGATATGTCACTGATGCATAGCATAATCTACAGTACAGTGTAATTGGTGGTTGTTTTAAATACATAGTCCATTGACAAACTAAATTGCCAGGGCTCTGTCGAGAACCATATGAACTGAGGGAGTCATCTTCTCTGTGTGCAAAATGCGATGAGACTTTTGGACATGCTCCACTTAGAGACGCTCCTGACTCTCAAACCGAGTCTAAACAAAACATGAATTTTATTTATTGTATTGCTGGTTATATTAAAGGCATATTTTAAAAATCTTGAAGGACATTTACACTTTGAGATTAACAAAAAACATGAGTATATTTCTATTTTTCCCCAAGCCAAATGGTTGATAGATGCAAATGTCACATCAGAGAAACCCAACACCTTTGCAACCTAGAGCAACCAAAAATGTTAAAACGCTGTGTAAAAAGTGCTTCTCAGTGTGTTTCCATACCTTCTGTATGGTTCACCTATTTGCTTGAGCTGTCAGAATAATAAGGAAAATATTTCACCACAGTCCACTGCAACATAATTATTGTCTCACACTTTATGTTCCTTGGTGCTGCAGATCATTACCACAAAATGATTAAAATTTCACATGTAAACAGCTGACAAAGAAAACAAACTCTTCAGGTTCAATTTCATATCCAGGAGGTCTCGCTTGGATCTTTCTTCTCCTGGATGAGGAGAGAAAGAAAACAGTGGCTAAAATGAATCACAATGTCTCATCCAGAGCAACTCTTTCACTCACAGGTGTTTCACTACTGTGGCTTTCAATACATTCAATTATTTATTTGTCATCAGCCAATTACAGCGCACAAATTCACAGCTGGTACCTCCAACTCCTACACTGTTACATGTTAACTAACTGACACACCAATCCAAACACCAGTCCAACATGACATTCTCTCAATGTCATGTCACCATGACACTGAGAGAATTCCCAGGGATGTGAATGGCTGCCAGAAAGACGCATGAAGCGACTCGCAGGATGTTTACCAACTGCAACCAATGGCTGAATCAAACTGGTTCCATTGCCCTCTCTTTATCCTTTCTACAAGGCCAAATTATTTTACATCCTTCAAAGCGGTGAGAGTACCGGGTAAAATATTTGCATATTTTACCCGGTACTCCCTTAGTATCCGGTAAGTAGTAGGATTTTATTTTTCTTAGAAGTAAAATTTCTTACATTTTACTTCATCTAAGAGAAAATGTCTTTCTCTTCATCTAACAGAGGAAGGATTGTTTTGAAGTGTTGCTCTTTCCCTCTCTGTCCCTGGCAGAAGACCAAAAACGGCCGTGCTGCTCCACCTCTCTATCCTCACTGTCATGCAAAGATGTTCAAGTGAGTGAACACAGAAGTACATCAAAGCAAACAGATCTACATGCATGCTTATACAGCAGATGCGCATGTATGCACCCACACTTCAGCATAACAAGACTTTCATGCAAGGGTGGTTTCACAAGTTCCATCCATCCACTGTCTGTTCACCCTTGTCCCTATTGGGATCAGGAGCTGCTGGTGTCCATCTCCAGCTGCGTTCTGGGCGAGAGGCGGGGTACACCTCTCGCCAGTCAAGTCGCCAGTCTGTCGCAGGAAACAGAAACGAACAGGAAAAACAACCATGCGCACACACTCACACCCAGGGAGAGTGTGTGTGGGAAAGACCAATTAAACTGACAGTCATGTTTTTGGACTGTGGGAGGAAGTAGGAGTACCCAGAGAGAACCCACGCATGCACAGGAAGAACAGGCAAACTCCGAGCAGAAAGACTCCGGGCCAGGAATCAAACCCAGAACCTTCTTGCTGCAAGGCAACAGTGCTACCAACTGCACCACTGTGCACAAGTTTGTACTCAAACCCCCACTTCTGCAGCATATAGGAACAGCCTTTCAGGGTGTCTGTGCTTTAGCCATGCTGTTGTCCTGGTGAATGGAGGTTATAGAGGAGTCTCTACTCTCCTACTAACTGACTTGACTTCTCATGATGGCAAGTGGATTAGATAATGGTACAGTGTGAGACCAGAACATGTATGCCAGTTATTGAATGAACTTAAAAACAAGGATGAATGTACGGTTCAGTATTGCGTTTTTGACCAGTTTTTTTTTTCAAGACGACGGAAAATTTTGTACCCAGTTTATTTGACAGGTTATAATTCACATCCTTGACTGGTCCACATAGGCAGACGTTTCAGACTTCATGCAAAGAGTTCATCGCAGAGGCAGCTAAAATCAATCAATAAAAAAATCCTTCCCGAATATCATCTCCTGGACACTGAACTAAATCCTTCTTTCTCACCGGAGCTGACAGCGTGTTGAACAGTAATGGACTGGACACTTTGGAGCACTTCTGGTTTAAAAGCATATTCCTAACCTTTGGTTAAAATGACTGGATTTAATTCCAGGTCAGACCAGAGAAAACTAAATAGAATGCAATGTTGTGTTAATTCACAACATTGTGTGCGTGTGTGTGTGTGTGTATGAGAGTGTGTGACCAAAAAAGATGATATGAACACACTGTCAGCAATTAAAATAAAACACAAACAAACAATAAAGTAGTAATACTGGAAATAATAATAATATATCAATAAATACATTGAATGAGCTGAAGATTGGAGTTTTTGTCATATATGAGATGTTATTGCAAATTTCAATCCAGAAGTTACAGTCTGGGTTGATATTCACATCTATTTTCCCGGGACATTGTTGAATCAACCCTGTTTAACATTCTGTATACTGACTGAATTTTCTTTCTAGATGAAAGTTTAAATAGTTTTGTAATTTGTGCATTAAGTTCTATCATGATTTATTCCAGGTCATATTTGCTTTATATAGGAGATCTTAATTTAAATTTTCTAAAAATTGTTAATCTTCAAATTTATATTATTTAGTTAATTCTGAAAATGAAAGGAATTTATTATATCTAAAAATATGTTCAAAATGTGTGGGTCTTTAATGAGCCACGAGCTAAACAAGATGAGTTTTTTTAATTATTGTGAGATCAGGATCTCACAATAAATAAGTTGGTGTGTACACCACTTCAGAATAAAGTAGTGTGTACTTTGAGGTGGTAAAATTTGAGTTAATAATATCATTGAATTTCCACCAAACTTAAAGAGTGGCTTCAACGGTTGGTGAACGGACGCAGCTCCGCCGCTGCAAAGAATGAAACTTAAATCACTCTGCGGTTTTATCACACGGAGCTGGAGGACATTACACTCCTGCACACAGGAGAGTGGCGCTCTGGAGAAGCACGGCAGATATAACATCTGTGCGTTTTGGGAAAGCAAAACCACACAAATGAAAAAATCCTGGTGAAACCCACACACTGACAGCTTACAGGGTGAAAAGCTCCCATTATTCTATTGATCGGTTTGGATCAGACAGATCTAACTCACTAATGAACCAGCGCAGATTTCTGTGCAGATGCAGAACAGGAGGAATTTGTGAGGTTGTGTATTCAAACCGCAGCAGGTGAAATGCTTGGAATTTAAGTTGTTTAATTTAAACATATTGGGGCCACGGTCAGTGCTTTTTGTCACAATTACTCATGGACAAAAAGTTAGATGCATTCATTTGTGTTATGCGCGATGGGATCCGGATTCATTGTTCAACTAGGCGAATATTAACTAAACTGCATAAAAATGCGACTGAAGAGCCTATGTTACTATGAGAATAATTTAACAGGTACAAATAGCACAGAACAGACTTTTTCATCATTTTTATCATTTTAGATGAAAATGATGAAAAAATTAAACATGATAAAGTCATAAAAAGTGGCCAGTACTCAGAGGTTGAAAAGGATTAAAGTGCTCCAGATCTGGCAGCAATCCTTATGAGTGGCATTAAAACATTCCCCATGTCTTCTGACCAAACTTTCTGTTTCATTAAGACTTGATGCACCATCAATCAACTCACTGCAGAGAAATAAATATTAAGATCAGAAAACGGGAGCTTCTAAGTGTCATTTGGCTGAATGAGATGCTCTGTTGCCTGCTATCCACCTCTCCACTTTGTCCATCCTCTTCTCATTCATCTAGCGCCTGTCATCTGTCCCCATAGCTGCCTTTCCTTCTCAAGGTCTGCTACCTTGTTAATCATCATCCCTTCATCAGATTCTCTGTCTTAAAGCACACAAATGCACGCACACATGCAGCACCCCATGTTAATTACTTTCAACAGTGCAAGAGATTAACATTCAGAGGATTTCATGACTACAATTCAATGACTCAACGACGTCAAATCTTTTAGTGCTGCTCAGGTGCTGGGAGATGTCTGTCCTTAAAAACATTACATGCATTCTCACCGACCATCATTAGGGTTTAGAGTGCCTTCTAAACCCTTCTTTAACCCTTCTTTTAATTAAACTCTGCTTTGTTTACCTAGAAAGTCTGGTTTGTTTGGGAAGGTGCTAATGCGTAGTGGAACTCTGACCCATCTACAAAGATAGGTCTTGAATTGCAGTTTGAATAAAAATGTGAATGCCAAGCAGACCAGCTACAGCTCCAGGAAGCAGACTGCAATGCATGGCATTCTGGGTAGATACAACCAAGAGAAACACGTATCTCCAGAGCTAGTGGGAGAAAGAGCTTGTGGTCTTTTGCCAAAGACAAAAGAGAAATAATACAACTGCTAAAATCTGATGCCACTCAGTTTTTGAAGGAAGTTGCACTCATGTCTTGTTCAGAGGTTTTCATGTTGTTTCCTTCAGTGGATCTCGGTGCAGCGCCCCCACAGTCAAGAGGACAGAACATGTGGTTAAAAGAGTTTAGTTCATTTGACACAGTGCAATGAGAAAGTGAACCGTGCCAACTGAAAATATAATTATGTTGCAGTTTTGGCCCCCAATTGGGCCAAATTTACTGAATTTGCCAGTTGTTTCAGGTATTTCTGCCAAAAGGAAGTTTGATCAGAGTGAAGGAGGGTGGGAATGAAATTCATAAATTCATTTTCAGTTGCTGGTTTAAAAATCACATAAGTATTCCTAAAGAGTTTATAAATTTGTCTGTAATGAGAAAAAAAAAATCATTGGGTCCAAAAGACTGGCAAAGAAAATCTTGTCTTTTCCCCACTAAAAATGTATCCATTTCACCTCTGGTGAATGATGGATCATCATATTTTCATGCGAAATATATCTATATAACGAGTGTTTCAACATTTCACTGCTAAAAAGTCACCATTTATTTAAACTCGGGTATTAAGAGCAGCCACATCCAACTTGATAGTTAGATTCATTTGAAGTGAATAATTCTCGTTATGTTGTGTGTTTGTAGTGCATTATGTTCTTCTGTGAAAGCGTACGAGGCAGTGGCTGTGTTGAAGAGGATGTGGCCTATTTTCTGTTTGGAGGAGACAGAGAGAACCAGTATTTCTAGCCAAATCCCATGTGACAGGCAGATACGACAGCAGGCCCAGCTGTGCTGGGAGGGGAGTGGAGGTGGGGGGGGCAGGGTTCCTCTCACGTTTTTCGTCTGTCTCTCCTTTTCTTCCTCATCTACTCATCTGCCTCTGTTGTTTTTATTTTTCCTTCTACCTCAAGTCTTGTCTCCTCTGTCTCCATCTCACCTTCTGTTGAACATCAAAATGTTTTAGACTGAAACATAAACAGCTGTTTCTCCTCTGTTTTCCCTTGCAATGCATCACTTTGCTGTTGTTTTGATCAAATGTAAATCTGAGAGTGTATTTTTTTAACATTTTCACATGCTTTTGGAAGTATTCATGGAGCAACGGGATGAAAAAAGGGGAATCATTTGTTTAGGCCTTTATGGTCAATGGATCTCAATTTGGCATGTACTTTTTATAAAGGGCAAAAATCACTTCAAATCTCAAGCAGGGCTTGTGAACATGTTTAATAAGTTGATTCTTTCTGGTATTGGCCACCGCGAACTAAAATGTTAGTTACAATAACCCTAAATCACAAACAATAAACATTAGTCCTACTAAAGTTTGTTGTTTAGCGCTAAAGCACTACACAAACACTGTGTTTACTGAAAACTAATGCTGAAGCACCTACTTCAGCATTAGTTGAAGTAGGTGATTTAAATATGATATTTTAAATCATATCTGCTGTGTTTATATCTTGTTTTATACTGTCTGTGATTTATTTTGTTCCCGCATGTTTCCAGTTTGAAGTAAAATTTTTGGGAAAGAGAGAGAAAATATAAAATGGATTTATCAAAGTTTAGGTTTATTAGTTCACTAACGTAAACAATCTGCATAACTGTTTCAATGAGACATGGAGAGACACACTGCTGCAGCCTCCACCATCAACACACTGTGTATCAGCACCATGAGAGACAAATGCAGACAGATGTTCATGGGAAATGCATTGCAACATCTTTGTTGGTGAGTTAATGCTATATGCAACCTTCTCAAGTCCAACTGACAGAGAGCTGTGCCCTGGACATTCCGACAGCTACATATGTCAGAAAGGTTAGTCAATCACAATTTGACCTTTTCACTATTTGATCAGGCAGCAGCTGTTACAGCAGAAAAAATCTCAGTTTGAAATCAGCTTTGGTCACGTCCAGGACACGGACCAACAACATTAAACTAACAGAGAAACAGTTTGATTATTTTTCTTAACCAAGTCATATACATGACTTGCATTCTTAATTTCTTATCAATATGTTCTGTCTATTTTTTTCTCTTTATTCGTGTGCATGCAGGCTGGTAGTACCTGCAGTGTCTGGCCATTTTCCATGTGATTCATCCTCAAAAACTCAAAGCTCTTAGAAAGTGTCAGATTTTTGCCCATGAAGGAAAGCCTTGACTTATGTTGGGACTGCAATTTCTCAGGCCTTGTAAAATGGCCCAAGTTGCTGAGTTTGGGCCACTGATAATATGACTTGTGTAGCCCACAGAGGTCCTTGTCACTACACAGTAAAATCTGGACAAATGAGATTACAAACAATACCTCTACAAGGGGCTATTTTCACAAAACCAATCTGTATCCGCTGAGAGTTGGGTGTTGGACTCTCACAGCCGTTTTCTATTTTTACACATTGTTTGATCTTCATTTTAACAGCACAAGAAAAGTGAAATGCAAAGATGCAGAAGGGTTGGTCTCAGGTGATTGACTAACCTTTCTGATAGACTTCTTCACATCCCTAGATTCAACAGCTAATTAGGTTCATGCATGTTCAGTACCAAAAAGCACAGACATGATATCAGGTTATTAAGTAAATCTGATCACTGGTAAACATACTGCTGCTTTCATTCCAGGAATAACTTAAAGATATCATTTATCCAATCAACTGGATGCATAACAGCAGTTATTTAACTCTGTCTGTCTTTTGGCTTATTGTATTGCTTGATTAGCTTTTACACATGGTTTCATGAGTAAATCATGAGAATCCACATGAACTTGAAATGCTTGGAGCTGGAGTCATGACGCAACAGCCTGAAAAGTTTTGCTTTAATGTGGAGAATGTAAACGTCCAGTTTAATCAGCTAAGTCATTCACTGGGGCAGATGCAGTAAATTGTGAGGCATCAAAACGACTCTGGGACAGCAGTTCCACCAAAGACTGGACAGACTGGAGAGCTGATGTTTTTAATCATTATGTCTAAATTCTTCTTTTCTGTCTTTATAAGTTGAAACATAAAAATGCAGAGAAATTACTCCTAAGTACAGAAAACATAGGATTAAAAGAAGAATCAGCAAAACTCCAAGATAAAACAAGAAAAATAAAGCAATCTTGTGAATAAAGCAAATAAAACCCCAGTCATAGCCTCTCTCTGGGCTGAAGGCCCATCAGTAAAAATGTAAGGTGAGGGATGAAGTGTAACTCATCAAGATTGTTGTTTGAATTAAATTCAAGTTTGGATAGCTTATTTTTTTTATGTGATATATAAATACAAATGGTGGGACTTGATTAACATTGTAATCAAGTGAATTGAAGGGTCTGTAATTAAGAAAATAATTGCGTTTTAATAAAAAAAAATTTGAGATAGTAAACATTTTCAAATCAAAAATCCTTCTTGCTGCTAAATTGTTTAATTAATAAATAGACATATGAACTTAACAATATTTGTCCCTGGCATATTTTAATAGTTTTTTATTTTCTTCAGGTTCTTCAACCATCTGATTGGATCAAAGTTCTATTTTATCCATTCATCTCTCCAGAGTTTCAGAAACTCCTGATCAGTCAACAAACTTCTATAGAAATGTGAACGGTAGATACTGACATTAGCTTTAGGGACGTCTGTGCTGATGCTACATGTTTAGCATTGAGATGCTATTTTAGGTTTGAATAGCTTCACTTTTAGCCTAATTCCTTCTGTCACAACTTGAACACAACAGTAGACTTTTTCAGCATCCAATCAGTTCGGTTTTGCAGTAGAAATTAAACCCAAGTGGGAAGAGAGAAGCAGCTTCGATGTCTTTCATTATTGTTTGCTGATGTTATGTGTGTCAAATTTACAGGCTTATCAGAATCATGACAGTTTAAAGGTTTGGAACAAAGGTATGCAAAACAATAACAATAAAAATGTGATTAACTGCATTAAAATTTTTAACCTGTTTACATCTTTAAAATTAATTGAAATGAATGCATTAAATTCCCGACCCTAATAAGTACATACAAAGCTAGGCTGCGTGATATGAAGTTGGGTGCATCTATATCACTAAATAACTTCTGTCTTGGCAGAATTGAAGCTTGAAAATAGTTTTGAGAAGAGATTGTCTTGAGATGGTATGTCCTCCCCATGCACACCAGGATCCCCTGGTTTCTCCCCACTGTCTGAAAACACATTGCTAAAATAAGTGGGGACTCTACTTTGAGCTTAGTCACTGAGCAGTTTGTCGTCTCTGAGTAATGAACTAATGAAGTGGCAGCCAGTCCGGAGAGTGTCCCACCTCTCGCCTGGTGGATTGACCGGACGGCTGCTGAGATGTCAGTGTAACATTTGACCTCACGTATCTTCCACAGAGAATGCATTAGGCACCTTTTTTTTTAAGTTAAATACAACAGTTTGGTAATGTAGTAAACTTTGGTAGTTCCTTAAAGGACATATTAGATCTAAATAAATGTAGATACTAACTCATTAGCAGAATACCCAAAAAATTGTACTGAGTAGGTATTAATATAAATAAGTATTAACTTAAATATTACTATTCAATTGAATTTCAATAAAATTATTCACTTTATGTCAGACTACAACTCAAAGTTCAATTAATTTTAAGAAAGACAGCGTATGTATTCTGAAACCCATAAATAACATGTCCCAGAGGAATTTTTTTTGTGATGACGTTCAAAAATTGAAAGAGCATGACAACAAACCTCCAGGGTCACGACTGTCTACCAACACTGTCTGAGCCTGTTTCCTTCATGGCTGTACTCATGCACAGCTCAGGAGGAGACCCTCCCAACAGGATGGTGGCAGCATTATGCTGTGGGGAAGCATTTATTATGTAAGATCAAAGAAGCTGTGTTCACTGACGGGATGATGGAGGAAGCTAAACATGGGAATCCTGGAAACTAATCCATTAGAGGCAACAGAAGACTGAAAACTGAGGTTGATTTAGGAAAATGATCCTACAATTTCCATCATGAACAATAATGTAATAGTTTACATCAAAGAATTTAGTCACCTAGTCAAAGCCCAGAGCTGAATCCAAATGAGAAGCTATTGAAAAATCTGGAAAAAGATTGTTGATAATTTTACTGCTCTTAAGTTGCTTTGCAAACAACTTAAGAGCAGTAAAATTATCTAGACGTAGAAGAGACATAACTCAAACAGCCTGTCCTGAGTTTCCCATCAGTGAGTCGGTCACGTAACATGTTAAAGGTTGTAATGTGCCAATGTGAAAAAGTAGAAGTAATATTTTCAAGGCAAAGAATCTGCCTCTTCTTCATCACTTTGTTCTATACATTCCTCACCCTCATCTCTCTCGCCTCTCTCTTAGTGTTTACTGATGGTCTCTTAATCAACCGTCTCCTCTGCTTCCATCAACTCCTTTGCTTTTATTTGTCAGCATGGACCCCCAAGTCCCACCCACACTGGCTGCAAACCAAGACTTATCCCTGGGTGTTAGATTTTGTTTGCGTGGGCTTTATCAAACACACACAAAGCAGCATGGAAGTTAAATGGGCCTTGAACAAACAAAAATAGCACAAAAACCACAAACCAAGCAAGAACAGAGGAACACACACACAGTGGAGTTGATAGAATGCCAATAAGCTTAATGAAGGAAGTGATGAGTTATTGACAGCTGCTGTGCATCTAAAGGTGCTGAGCCGTCTATTGGTGTCTCTTGTGTGCTGACACACGCACACACGCACGCACACACCTACACATACAAAACGAGACAAGTGGCCCTGAAATTTTAATCTAATGTCCAATACAGCATCTCAAGTAAAACAGTCGTGGTCTATAAGCCTATAGTGAGTAGATACTGAGTGAATCATCTTTGAGCACAGTTATTAAGCGTGCATGCGTGTGCGAGTGCGTGTGCGTGGGAGTGTTAGAGTACACGGAGCTTCATACAGGCTGAAAAGTCTGTGTCCTGTTCATGTGTTTTAGTTTCTTTAGGACAGAATGAGGTAGAATCAGTTTTCATGCTCTGATTAAAGACAATGACTAAAAGCACCAATTACTGGATTTAGAATAATGAGCAGAAGTACACAAATGCAGTAGCTTCAGCCATCACTGCCACACATACAGAGTCATTCTGCAGCCAGGTGGAGGTGGTGATGACCTTCTTCCAATTTGAACATTTGGACTTTGAGTCCAGCTTCCTGTCCAGCCAGTTGATGTGACTTTAGGCAAAGCACCTAACCTCGACTTTCCTACCAGTCTGCATATCAGTGCATGAATACATCAGAGAGGTGCACAAGTCATTTTCTCCAGCTTCAAGTCAAATCTCAAGTCTTGTGTGTCACAGTTTGGTCAACTCTCTAATTTCTGGAATAAACATTAACTCATCAAATCCATGACATCAGGTCACCATTAACCCTGTGGCTGCAGGATAGTGCTCCAAACATGGACTGTGTCCAGACCTACTTTATTACATGAATGCTTATGTATTGTTTTCTAAAACTTTAATATTTAAAACTAGAACCAGGGACCTAAAAAGGCTAAGCAACCTGATAAAGAAGGCTGGTTCTGTTCTGGTTCTGATCAGAAGGAGAAGGATTCTTCATAAAATTAAGAAGATTATGGACAACAATGATAATCCTCTTAATCAGACTGTCTTAGAAAAACAAAGTGTCTTCAGTCAGAGGATTCTTCAAATTCACGGTAATACAAACTGCTAGGTTCCTCTTGGATACAGCGTCTACAATAACTCTGAAGAATATTAGATTAATATGAGTTACAGCAACATTTAATTTCCCATTGGGATCATTAAAGCATTTCTGCATTGAGCTGAATTCACTAACATGTAAAGTAGATCTACATTATTTCCTTCTGAATGCTATTTCTATTGAAAAATTCATAAAAATGATAAAACAGCAGAATGCAAAACTTGCGCCATTACTTCATTCAGTTCTACTTCGAAGTGCTTAAGTCAAGGCTTTTTCTCATCTGCAGCATAATATATCGGAAACCTTCTCAGACATTCTGTACACTGACTGATTTTTTTCTTTTAGCTATTACCGAGCAACAGCTCAGACTAACACTCTGTTTATCTGCTTCTTCTCCAATTACTTCTCTTTTTATCAAATTAAATTAAATTGGACTAGATGTTATATAGCCTAACAGAGGTAATTAATTTTTAAATAAAAGTCAATTACAAATTCTTCATTCTGAAATTATGAACAAGAGGCGCAGTTGGTAGCACTGCTGCCTTGCAGCAAGAAGGTCCTGGGTTTGATTCCCGGCCCGGGGTCTTTCTGCACAGAGTTTGTTGGTTTCCCTGTGCGTGCGTGGGTTCTCCCTGGGTACTCCGGCTCTTCCTCCCACAGTCCAAAAACACGACTGTCAAGTTAATTCCCCCTAGGTGTGCGTGTGTGTGTGCTTGGTTGTTTGTCCTGCTTGTCTCTGTGTTGCCCTGCGGCAGATTGGCGACCTGTCCAGGATGACCCCGCCTCTCGCCTGGAACGTCGCTGGAGATAGATACCGGCACCTCCTGATCCCACTACGGACAAGGGTGAATAGAAAATGGATGGATATATATATATTTATTGTTAACATATATACTTTTTTTTCCCCACATACATGATTTTTAAAAAAGGCCAGGGAAACAGATGAAATCCTAAGCTTCAGAAGATGTTCAAACCTCTGTGAAGCTGATTACTATAAAGAAAGGGATTCCTTAAATTAGACTCATCTGCTTCAGCAGACACTTGCAGAGAGAGTGGTAGTACACCTTTAAATAATTTATGGTGAGGTACAACTGCACATTAGATCCAATTACTTCCGATTATGCCACAAAGTGTTGTGTCTTTCTGCTGTTTTTGTTAGTACAGCACATAAATATTACAGATGAGAGTCACAGTAGCTATTTCTGTCATTAATGGAAAAACATAACTTGCTGGAACAATGTCATACATTTATAAAACTAACTAAAACATTTAATTTGAGCAGGAAAATCATTTAGCTTTAGACTTGTTTGGATTATTAGAAATGTAATTCATATTTATTATTCCTAATGGCTCACTAACTTATCAATGCAACTGAAATAAAGCTTGTGTTTTTTTTACGTTAAACAACATTGAAGTTAGATACATGCATGCTGTATCAGTTAGCCAGAGTCAAAATACAAAAACTTTGCAGGCATTGCTTCCAAACAAAGTGTAAGTTCAGTGGCTAATGGCATTGTATGCAGATAATGTTAGCTAAATGACAAGTTAGCCCATGACATTCAGTCAGTTCACTAAATAAATTTCCATGTGGGATGAATGGAGTACATTTTAAACTAGCTAACAATATGTTGCTATTACTAATTCTGCATCCATTGCTAGTTCCTTAATGCTAGCCATAAACCTAAAATTATTTCATTTCTTTACAGAAGTTGTCCTTCCTGTTGCTTTTCACATATTTAAAAGACATTTTTATTCTCATCACAATAGAAAGAGCAAAGTGAGGGAGGAAACATCAGAGGCAGCAGAACCAGGATGCAGGTCTCATCACGTAAGGACAGATTAGAACTTAATGAGAATTAGATATTTGCTGTACAGAGAAACCAGCACTGGGACTTTACAGATATTTCAAAATTACTCTCATTTACTGGCATATCTTAAACATTTTAATTAGAATTTTTGCGCTTTCAGAATGGGAAGTCCTGCTGTCATCATGTCTGCAGGTAACAAGTTGACAAGTTGTGAGCAGCTTAAAAAAACTCATAAATCTGACAATATATATTTCTTGCCGTGTGCGTGAACTTACGAAACAGCTCATGTGGGTCTGACTATTTGATAATGAAGTTTATTTTGTGGAAAATGAAATTCTGCCGTCAAATCCTTTGCAATGTTTGTGTTGGCCTTTGATGCAGTGGTGTGTGCGCGTGTTGGTGTGCTGGTTAAGGTGTCCATGTCCCCAAGTTGTCCAATAACTATTATACTTGGTTTAGTTTAAGCATTTGTCATGCTGAAGAGAGTAAATCCTCATCGCTGCAGACAAAGTTTTTGCAAAGCGTAGCATAAGATTAGGAACATGTTTTCAGTTCATTGCTAAGGCCAAAAAATCTATTGCAATCTGGCATAGATTGAAATCAAATTATTTTTGCGAGAAAATCTTGTGAAAATAAGAAAATAATTCTTTAGCCTTATTATAGTGGTACATGAATTCTGCACATATGAATCAGTGATAACATTAATTCTGTGATACTTGTTTTCTGACATAAAAACAAGTATCACAACACTGTTGCAATTCTATGCTGTAAAACTAAGGACTGAATTTACCAATAGGAGAAAGAAATTTGTATGTATGATTACAATGAAGCTGGGCAGAAGGCCAGCTTTCCAATGTGCAACCTGCTCTATTCATCCACACCCAATTTAATATCACAGCATAATTAAGGACTTGGCAGCTCTGCAGTGCAGATATAATGGAGGGATCTTGTATTTGTCTGGGGGTTATTGAAGGGGGCACCAGGATTACATAAAACACAAGAAAAACAAAATGTAGGACCAGAGTGGGATGTGTGTAAATGTTCATTTAAACAATAATTAGCTATTTTTAAAGACCCTGGTCTGGGTTTTCAACATGTTTCTCTTGGTTTATATCTCGCTTCATTTGGAAATAGAATGCAACAAGATGTCAATAAGAAATGTTTTCTCTTCTTCTTGACTGCTCAAATGGCTTTTAGAGCACATGTTTGTTACAATTTACCAACGTCTTGGAGGGATTTTAAAAGTGTCATTGAATAACTCCACAGAATCCCTCTAAAATGATTTCAGTGTAGCCAGTAAAATAAATACCTGCTCCCAAGAACAATAATGTTGTCTTGCATTGTGAAGCAGATATTTTAAGTTGAGTTCATCACCTAAGTGCCAGTGGAGGACAGAGCCAATAAGGACATTGAATTCTTTAGTGAGTTCTGCCTAAAATGTCCTAAAATACTATCAACCAACAGCCTTACATCTTTGCAAATACAGCCATTCAATTTAAATATTCCAATTTGTTGATAATCCAAACTATTTATGGATTTCCAGAAATGTTGCCCTGTTGTCACCTTGTCAGTTAGGCTTTATCCCCTCTGTCAGACTCTTAAGGTGGTGCGAAACATTCACATAGCAGCCTTTCTGAACATTTATCAACTGATTGGGACGAATCTAATCACCTGTCTTGGCAGGCAGGTTCTGTTCTGTTCCTTCCCCCCACAGAGTTCTCATCAACCCCTAAAACCAACCAGCTCAGCAGCCGATTATCAGCAATGAAAACCTCCTAAAAGGAAATGCTCAGCTGCTAATGTCATATTTCAAACTGTGTATAAAAGCTTTTTAAAGGTAAAGCTGATCAGAAAAATACTGAACATGAATTTTCACACATAAACTTCATACTTGGGAAAGATTGTACAGTGATCGGTTTTTTAACACTGTACACTAAAGCAACCAACACTGACAAGAGCTGACTCTATTTCATGTACACAACAGCAAAAACTAAGAAGAAGCCCTGGCAACGTCTCAACATAAAGAGAGGTCAACAGAATATGAACTACATACTGATAAAAAAAAAGAAAAAAAAAAAAGCTCTGAGCCTATTCTCTGCTAGAGTCCTAACACTAGAAGTTGCTCAAACTAACAAGATTTTAGGAACATTTTTTTAATTTCTGAAATTGTTAGATTTATTTTCTATTTTATTTTACGTAGGTAAGATGAATTATTCACAAGATTTCCCCTCACAGGAGGCTAACATGATTCTCACTGGTGGCTTTAGGGGGTTTTGGAAAATTCAAAATTGGAATATGGCAAAAAAAAAAAAAAAAAAAGGTTTGGGGAAACAATGAAGCAGAGGTTATCTGAGCCTTTCTGGATGATTTAAACCTCAACCAAAACTCACTGTGAGCTTGAAGAAAATATAAAGCTTTATCTCTCTGGTTCTCCCAAGAGGAAGCTATTTTCCTGTATGGATTTAATACTCAATCTTTCTATTACCCCCTTTATATTTACTCCCAATGTGTGTTTTTCCATGCAAGATCAGGGTTTCCTGTATCAAGCGGGCTTGCGCACAAAAAATGTGCAGCGCCATATTTTATGCACTAGTCGACATGTATGAAAATGAACTTTACGTCAAAGTTTGCGTAAAAATACACACACTTTTTCCCTGGCATGAAAATGTGCAGCAGCCACGCAAACGTTTTCTGTGAACAATATCAAATTACAAAGCATCAAAACTCACCTAAATACAGTGAAATTTGACGACATTTAGTGTTATTTAGACCAAGAGGCATCAAACCCAATGTTGTTTTTCATTTGAATATTTTATTGTTTAAACGTAAACGATGAAACTGAACCACATTTTTCCTCAGACAATAAGCTAACACGCACACAAAATAAAGAAAATGAAAATAAAATGATGTGAAAACCTCAATTGAGTGTAAATAGCACTTTCCCTCACTTTTTGTCTCATAAAGATGTAAAGCATTGGTCTGTACGTCAAAGCGCATGGAATGCATCTGTGGGCTGCTGTTCAAACAGGCATCCCACTCAGAATCTCCTGATTTATTTATTTATTTTCATTTGGATTTTTTTTTCTTTAAAATGTATTTTTATTTTTGTGAAGTGACATTTTTGGTCCTCAAAGCACCTTTTAAATAAAACATATAATTATTATTATTATAAATACTTATACTGCGTTGAACAAGGACGTTGCCATGGTTATTGCTTCACGTGGCGGCAGACTTCCGGGTATTTATACAAATTTACATATGTATTTATGGGTGGAAACAGGGCGGACCAGCAGCTGCACTCTATTTTCTGCAAATTAGGATTTATAAAGAAAAGGTGCATGGCCACGCGCGTGCGCATGGCTTTATATATCAGATTTTTTTGTGCGCCGCACTTTTCTAAATTTTTCCATATGCCAAGTTTGCGCACTCTTTAATGCACGAGGTCCTTCATGTAATATTAAACTTATAATAACAATGTACTTGTTGTACTTATTATTATAAATATTTATAATAATTAAAATAATATATTTTATTACAACACAATCAGCATCAGCAGCCAGCTTATGAGTCAGCATGTTACTTTTATTTTATTTTTTTCAAGTTATTTTTTTTACATTTTCAAAAGCTTTCTTACCTAGGTCAAAAAGCTAAATGATATTAGGTCAAAAAGTCTACTTTTAACCTAAGTATACTTAAAAATGTACCTAAGTACACTTCGGTTAATTTTTGAAAAGGACCCCAAGACCACGGTCTTACATATTTGTGACCCCCGTTATGGACCGGCAATTTTTGGAACTACTATGCTAAACTATGCTATGCTTTAAAAAACTTTGAACATTTGTTTTAAATAAGGAGACACAAGGTGGACTTTTGTGACAAATCAGCATAGGTGGTACTCAAACAAGGACCAGGGGCCTCATGCATAAAGGAGTGTGCAGTTTTCACACTAAAACAGAAACATTTTGAAAAGTGAGGGGCACAAAAAAAATCGGATATATAAAGCCATACGCATGCACACAGCCGTCCACCTTTCCTTTATTCAAGTGAGGTCTTCACATACTTTCATTTTTATTTTCTTTATTTTGTGTGCGTGTTAACTGATTGTTTGAGGATACATGCAGTTCAGTTTCATCGTTTACATTTAAACAATAAAATATTAAAATAATAAAAACCATCGGGTTTGATGCTTCTTGGTCATGATAACACCGAATGTAGTCAGATTTCAGTGTTTTTAGATGAGTTTTGACGCTTTGTAGTTTGATATTCTCCACAGAAAAAGTTTGCATGGCTGCTGCACATTTTCACCCCAGCAAAAAAGTGTGGTTATATTTAAGCAAACTTTGACGCAAAGTTCATTTTTATACATGCCGACTTGTGCATAAAATATGGCTCCACATATTTTTTGTGCCTACGCACGCTTTATGCATGAGGCCCCAGATCCAGGCTGGCAAAGGCAGTGTCTGACCAGTCAGGTTTTAGTTTTCAAATTTCCAATGCACAATGGGAATGATTTCGACAAGGTTTTCCTACACTTTCTAAAAATCCACCAAGTGTTTTGAAAAGCAGTCCAAACTTTAACAACCTGCAAAAACCTGTTTTTTTTACGTCCCAGTATGTCCAGGAGAAGCCCAGTTGGGAGGAACGCTCTCAATTTGGCAACACTAACTACTAGTTGATGAATCCAATCCCACTGACCAAAAAAAAAAAAACCCAATGGTGGACACAAAGGATACACAGCTTGCAGATATCTGAAATAGGTAAATGACATGTAAATGTAAAAACATGGAGGTCTTTCAGATCATCATTTCAATACCAATTTCCCCCATATATTAAGATTGATTTGTTTTCCCCTTTTTGTACAAGTTCTACAAGAGAGCTTATTATTCCCCTGATAGAAACACACTTTTTCAAATTGTATGAAAACATTCAGAAAAACAGTGACACTCATAAAAGCTTCACACAGGAAAAAAAAATAAGCAGAGGAAAAGTTGGGCGGTGAGCGGACATGACAGATACCCTCAAGGGAATCCTGAACATAAGAAGGTTCATGCCTCTCTCTTTCTTGCATTTTTCTCTTTCCAAGTCAGTGTGTGTGCACACGAGTGTGCCACCTCCCACCGGAACCTCCTTCAACAACTGCAAAAACTAGGACGAAGCCTGAGGAAGAAAAGAGACAAAGGCAAGACAAAGGCACATGGGAAGAAACTAAGATGGTTGGGTGAAAAGTCAAAATGGACAGCCAGAGGAAACATTTGGGGAAAGGCCAACTGGTGGAAAGGCTGGTCAAGACAGATGTAAGAGGCAGAGGCAGGAAGGACACCAACATGAAAGAAAAAGGAAGCAAAATGTTGTAGACACAACAAGAAACTGTCTGAATGTGGACAAAAATCACATTCAGAACAGCTTTTAGTTTAAGCACCTATGGAGAAGCAATAGTGCAATTCCAGAATAATGTCACATTCAAATAGGTCTAAAATGATTTCTTTTGTGATGTCCTCACTATGCTCTACAGGACTCAAAGAACCTCAATAATTGTAACCGCAGACATGTGCTGCTACATTCTCCTATCACAACCATCAAGTATAAATTGTCATTCATTAAACAAGACTTCAACATCTAATTCACATGTTGTTTATCATGAGTCCCTCCTCTCTCTCAACCTAAACATTTTCTGCTAGTCACACTGCGCAGTGAAAAAAACATGGTGACGGTGGGAGTTTCAGGAGAATAAAACAAACTAGAGCAAAGAGAAAGAGAAACAATGCTGGATCAATGATCAGTCAGTGGTTTGGATTTTATATGGAGGAAGTGGATCAAAGTGAGAGAATTTGCAAAAGGTGCTATACAGTCATATAAAAGGTTGTAGCACAATTTGGACTTCAGCTTCTCTGATTGCAGTTTAGACTTATTTCCTGTTTGCCTTTTGCCATTTTAGTAAAAGGCAGCATGTCCCAGTTCAATACCTGTGACTTCTTCTGGGTCTGCTAATATTATTGTCATTTGAACTTTTACTTCTCTCATTTGAGCTCATCTGTTTTTGTTTTTTTTTTTGTTTTTTGTTTTATTATTATTATCATTTTGCATTTTTTATGTTAAAACCACTAAAGGTCCTTTCCTTGTGGATTCTGACTTGGTGATTTTTTGATGGCTTCAATAATTTATGCTGAATTTAATCAGATTTTATATACAAATAAGAAAAACACATGAATGGTACATTTGAAAAGAGTACTCCGGTGTCATTTCCCATGCTATCTAGTTTAAAATAATATTGGAGATTTTCAATATATATATTGTGTACCACGTCCAAAGATCCAGCTTCTGCAACCACCAGGCACTCCCCAACGTGCCCACCTCCAGGCCTAGCTCCACATCGAGAGGAGCCAGTTGAGATGGCTTTCACATCTGATCAGGATGCCTCCTGGACGCGTTCCTGGTGAGGAGTTTCTGGCACGTCCTACCGGGAGGAGGCCCTGGGAAAGACTCAGGACATGTTGGAGGGACTATGTCTCCCGGCTTCCCCCAGAGGAGCTGGAAGAAGTGGCTGGGGAGAGGGAAGTCTGAGCCTCCCTTCTTAAGCTGCTACCCCCGCGACCCGACCCGGATAAGCAGCAGACAATGGATGGATGGAGATTGTGTACCATGAGGTAGCAAAAATATATATTAGGACATTAGATTTTCCTTATATTGTCCTCTCAAGATGCAGCCACAAAAACATGCTAATCCTGTCACCATGAAGCTCAACCCAACACATCATGATGCTGCCGCCACAATAATAAACCCTGGGTTCATTCCTGCAGAAGTTCTGTTTACATTTGTTTTTTTTTTAAGAAAATGCTTGTGAAAGGAACTCTGAGTGCTTCAGCTTCAGCAGACATAAAAAAATCAAACTTTATCTGTTTGGTGCAAATGGAAGTTTTTTTAGAGGGGCCCGCAATAATAAGTTATCCATGTATCTGTGTGAGTAAAGAAGAAATGGTAATCTGAGTGAAATAAATCCAGATAGATTCATTTAGATTTAAAAAATATATTTGAAAATGACAAGTGTTTTTGCTAAAATGTGAACGATTAATATTCAAGTCTTCAGTACAAAGCTATGTGCTTTTTAAATTTCTATTTACCATTTGGTCTTTTTGAAATGGGTTTGGAAACACCCATCGGTTTCAGTCTGTCTGAAATGGAATGCTGTGAGCTGCATTTAGTACTGAGAAGTGACAACAAAGCAGCAGTCTAAGAACGAACTGCTGAAGTGTCTGGAACCTGCTTGTTTAAGGAAAAACAGCTCTATTAGTCTGACACCACTCTTTCCCAATACTGTCAGTTTGGACAGCTGCTATTGTTCCCTTATCTACTTCTATATCAATTTGTGTTTCTATTCCCGAGGCGTCTGGTGACAACACACCGAGCCGGCCATCGTTCAGGCTGGGAGAGAGGAAGCCACTGTTCAAACAAGCACAGGGTGAACCATCAAACCAACTGATGTAAAAATGATACTGTAAATCAGGGGTGCCCAAAGTTGGCATCCTGCAGGTTTTAGTAACAACCTTTTCAGCATGTCAATGTTCTTTTTAGGCCTTCCAATGAGTCATCATTGGAGATGAGATGAGAGAACTAAAACTTGCAGGATGTCACGCCAGCCCTCAAGGACTGACTTTGGGCACCACTGCTGTAAATAGTGATCCAGTGAAATTATGGAGAATCGGACAAACTTGAAAACTAGAGCTAAACATCTGCAGCAGTTCAGTGGAGTCCATCCTGGTGCGCAGTGCAACAGCTGACTTCACTGCAGAGAGGAAACGTCCACAGCAGGTCGCCATGGCACAACGCATCGGTGGGACGGAACTCACTGTCTCTGCACTCAATCTATGCTACCAGGGCAAAGACTGGTAGCCATTTTTCAAATGGCTTCATCTGGATTACACTCGCCTCTAACCCCCCCACCCTAGCCCAGAGCGGTGGCCTTCCGCCTTCTGTCCAAACCTTCATCACATTATAATGACTGTAAACAGAAACCCGTAATAACACATGCAGCATGGCACTGAGGACAACAGCTCTCATCACAACATGTTTTTGGGTCTGCTCATTTTGTTCTCCACCGCAGATATTATGCATTTCCTCTTTTTCAAACAATTCTGCTAGAATTAACCTAAATCTTCATAAATTATTGAATATTTGAAGCTCTTAATGCCAGTATTTTTTTAGCTTTAATCAAAAGCTTTTATCCCCCTTTCTCATTTAAATAGAAATTGCTTTAATACATAAGTTTGTATTATCCAAGCCTGAGAGTGTCAGAAACTGACAGCAACATTAATAATAATCAATTAAAATTGTTTATTATTAAGTTAAAAATCATGTTTAATTTTTTAAAGCAAAAATACTTTATTGATCACTCTCCCGTCGATGTACGTATGGCAGTTTACATAAATGGGACTGGGGCGAGGATACAGTTTTTTGACAACTTGTCAGAAACAATTTAAACAAAAATAAAAATAAATAAATTAAGAAAGCACAAAGCATAAATTTCTGTAAATTGTTTTAATTCTTTCTTTCTGCTGCAGCTGCTATGTCTGTTGTCTGTTTGACTTTATTGTATTTTTTCTTGCACATTGACTATGCCATGTATAATGACAACAAAAATATTATAATTGAAAAAAGAACAGCATCTAACAAATCTTAATTTGATTGATTTGTACCTGATGACTGATATCAACCATGAGGTACCAGTGGAAATAACTTCAGGCCCTTAGAAGACGATGAAAGCAGAGGTGAGTGCTGCGCTCTCCTCCTGACCGTCTCCATTTGAAGCAGTTGGAGTAGATCTGAAACTCCTCTATTGGTTCTGCCCAGCTGAAGCAGAGTTTCCTCATCTCCCTCCCAACGTCCGCCTTCTGGTGTGAACCAGAGCACTGTTAGGACTCCAGGTCACGATCCACATACCTCCCCTCAACTCTCCAAGCTTCTTCGCTCTAAACCCACAGAGTTGATCAATTTGTTCTGTTTGTGATTCCAAAACCGAGAGCTCAGAAACACAGAGCTGAGGAGAGCAGCACACCTGCACACAGCTTAGTTCATGACACATCTATTACAGTGTGGGATCACTTGAAATTTAAATTTCAAGTGATTATTTGTCTTTCTGTGCCGTCTGTGGGTGGAGAAGTTAAGCCAAGGAAAGAACAAAAACAGCCTTTACTGTAAAAACAGCCTCTGCAGCAGGCCTGCCATCTTACTGTCCTTTTCCTGCCTCAGACATTGTTTTCAACCCTAATCTCTTTTCATCATAAAGTAAAAAGATACAGGATGTTGAATGGGTCTTGGTTTCTAAATAGTGATTTCCATGCTGTGTGACTAATATCCAGCGTAAGCTTCTGTAATCTCCCAATTTACGTCAATATCCTTCTCTGTGTGTGTGCGTGTGTATGCGTGTGCGTGTGTATGCATGTGCTACTTTGGAGAAGATAAATGATGCTAGGATTTGAGAAGGCCAGTCAGATTGATTTGTATTTGCCTAATAAAAAGCTAAAGGATATACAATAAGTGACAATATGAGTCGCTGCCAAGACAATGACATTAACACCCAGACCCAATCGAGGACACTGTTGGAATCTCTTTACTCTCACACACTCACACTTCCAACATGTCCTCGCATCCAGAGAGAGGGATCGCCTGAGATGGAGAGAGAGAGAGAGAGAGAGAGAGAGAGCAAGAGAGAGAAAGACACAGAGAGAGGGCAGTGCAGGGCATTACCTTGATGAAACAGAGCTTGATACAGTGAGCCAAGCCAACGTGAACACAGCCCTGCTTTCTTTTAATGGAGATTACACACTCAAGGTCCACCCTGAGCTCATCTTGTTCAATACTGCGTACAGCTACATCTTTGTGTGTGTGCGCGCGTGTGCATGTGTGCGTGTGTGTGCGTGTGCGTGTGTGTGTGCGTGTGTGTGTGTGTGTGTGCGTGTGTGTGTGCGTGTGTGTGCGTGTGTGTGTGTGTGCGTGTGCATGTGTGCATGTGTGCGTGTGTGTGTGTGTGTGTGCTGTTGTTTGAGCTTTCTTTGATGTAATATGCTGCTATCCCACCACACTGTTACCACACACCTCCTGACCTCAGATCTGGCAGCCAATCAGAACTCTCGTCCGTTCCTGAGCCTTGCAGTCAGTCATTCCATCATAAAGGTCGACAACTTCCACACATGACTCAGGCCTTTAGGGTCTGATTAGGGCTGGGAAAATATAATCTCAGATAGTTTTATTACAGGACCCAATTTTCCATTTGTATTTCTATATATTTTTGTTGCTCACTTTCTTTTCTACACGGGAAATTACAAATGACAAAAAATATTTTCAAAAAGTTGCTTTGTACCACCACTCTCTTCTATGAGTCCTATGATGGAGTATTTGGGCCAGTTGTTATATTGTGAGAATGTTAATAATAATAATAATAATACTAATGGCAAAATAAAGGTTAAATTTTACCATAAAAATGTTTTTAAATTACAATAAAAAGTTGTAATGAGAAAAAAAACCCTTGATAGAGCTGGCATGAGCAGCTCTGTTTGTGTTTGTGTCTTTGTACTATTGGTCCAATGTTACTGCTATTGATAAAGACTAGATGCTGATGTGTTTTTATAAAATAAAAAGAACTAATTTATTTCTACCAGAAATAAAATATTTCTAGTAAATATTATCTATACAACCAACAACAAACTATACCTTCCAGATGATCACCACACCTGGTGAATTTTTAGTTTTTTTGGAGATCTCATCATTTTACTGCTTCATTCTCTGAATATTCTGACTTTATTTTTTATGATATAGTGATTTAATTTCTGTAATATATGGACTTTATTTTCAACTTTACTCTTGTAATTAAAATTTAAAAAGTTCTTGTTTTACCCTAATACTCCATCATAGAGTTGAATTTAAAGTCCAAATAAATAGAACATGTGAAAGAAAGTCTTTCACATGTTGGCCTCCCTGGGTGAACTGGCATCACTCTAAAACTCAAGGAGTGCATTGTTGGACAAAAATTCAGATTTTCCAAAAATATAATCTTCAAAAACCCAAAATTTGATTAATTGATCAAACTGATTTATTGCCCAGTACTAAGTCTCGTAAGACATGACGAATCAGAAGAAAATAGTTTCTTTAAGTCTTTAACAATATTTTCTGATAAGCCTTCATATATATTCAGTCAGAATTCTGACTCTGACTTCTTGACTTTCCAACTTATGCAAAGATCTGCTCTCTGGTCACCCTGAGTCATGCCTTGAATGATTTGTAGACCCCAGGCTCATAGCTGCACCCTATGCAGGGTGTCATACCACAATTCTTCCTCATAGTCCCAGAGTTTTCCTTCTTCCCTCTGTGGCATAGTGAAGGTTGCATTTAGATCATACATACCTCCTTGTTTACATATTTTCTTGCCCGGTTTCCTGGCACATTCCTTGGATATTCTTTTGACTGTAAAATGAATAGAAAACTAAAGAATAACATGGAGCTCCTGGACGCGCAAAGCACACTGGAGCCAGCATGCACAGACATACACACACACACGCACACACGCACGCAAACACACAGAGCTGATTGACTGTGTCTCCTTCCTCCTTAGAGAGGAAGGAGAGGAAAAACAAAGGAAGGGAGAGAAAGAATGAATCACGCCATCTCAATCAGAGCAGCATTCAGTCTATCAGTCAGCCAGCCAGTCATTCAGTCAGCAAAATCAATCAGTGATGATCATGACGACTGTCTTGTTTAATGAACTGTGGCCTTTGTGGCAGAGCACAATACGTTATGATGAGGTACAGACATGGGGGTGTAGTGAAGGCAATAAGGAGAAAGAGGATCAAAAAATGGGATGGAGGAATTAGAGGAGGATATAGAGAAGGTCAGACAGGACAGGATGGGAGAAGCTGTGAATGGACATTGAAGTTCTGTCAACACATGTGCACACTGCTTTCTCTTACACAAATCACTTCCACATTATCAGGTTGGATAAACACCGGCATGCACATTAAACATGCAAAGGTCATGCTTTATGCCTACTATCAGACAGAGATGCACTCTCACACTGAACACTTCCCAACAACAAAGATGCTCTCTAACCGATGGTTGTGGTTTAATTTCTCTCCGCCCTTCCACAACCGGCCTGACCACTGGGCCTGCAGGACTACTCACCATCCTCAGTGGGAACATAGATGTTGAGATAGAGGCAGTCCTCGCTCTGGTCCTGAACGTAAGTGGACACCACATCGATGCTGTTGGTGAACCAAACTGGCAGCATAACGTCTGGCAGGCGGCCCTCCACAATGCTCTGAGGACACACCGGGGCAAAGTGCGTGGCATTGTGAATGTCCGACCACGATGCTGGCGGCTCTGGAGGCTGGAAACGGCGCTCGCCAGTGGGCGGGGTGGCGTAAGGGACTCCCAGAAACTGGATAACGGGCCCCAGGATCTCATTGTTGAGCTCCTTCTTGATGCCGCGCAGCCTGCCATAGGCCGTTGTGACTACCGGGTCATTCTCGTCCAGTTTCTCAGCCAACACGGCAACCGGACACAGCAGAAGCAGCAGTCCGACCCATGTTAGTGTAAACACCCAGAAGCCCATGCCCAGTGAACTTCTAATTGGTTCACATCCCATCCTCCTGCCCCTGTTCCTGGCAGTCTGAAAGAGAGCACTCCAAGTTTCTGAGTGGTTCCTCCACTGACACATGATTGCCAGTTCTCAGTTTAGTTTTTTATCCTTAATGAAAGTATGTTCAGTTAAACTTTTCCACTTATGTCAGATGCAACCACAAACAAAATCCAGGGTGACTTGTGCAGGTGACAGTTGCAGTTGCTAACAGCCCTTTTTATAACACAGTGAGCTCCAACCATCAAGAGGAACAGTAGCAGCCATTCATTTTATTCCTGCACATCTGAGAAATATTCCTCACTAGATGGAAAACACTCCACAAAAAGGTTCCGTCAGCATCCTCTGAAGGAAAGATGAACACTCTCATTTTCAAACATCAATTCTTGGGGGTGGAGCCGCCATTCACTGAAGAGTGTCTGTCATTCTGAGATGTTGACACAGGAGAAGTGGCGCAGTGACGATTGTGGTTTAAGGGTTGATTATGTAGAGCGGTCTGTCCTCTGCAATGGAAAAGAGAGAGAAAAAAAAGCACCAGTCAGCAAACGTATGAAGAAAGATAATCACATTGTCAGTTCAGTGCCCTTTATTTTCACTTATTATTTATACCTTTTATTGGACATTAAATAATAAACCATTAACATTAAATTTTATCTTATACACAGATGCACAGGCATCCATCAAATAAATAGGAGCCTTTTATTTATAGCACATCGCCACATGATTAAACTTCACGGTGGAAATGGTCTATCTGTATGCAGAGTTTGTTCAACAATTAAATTTTATATGAATCAAATACAGCATTAAACCATTGACAGCTTTAATGACCGTTACGCTTGGGAACACTTGGTTCTTATAAACCTGGGGGATGTTACTTCAGAATGCACACCTCTCTATACCACAAAATTTGCTTAGACACGGATTGAGATCTGATCCAGTATCACGAGGATGTCCAGGAGAATTATCCCAGGAAACAAGGACTCAAAGGTTCATCCACCAGTATCCAGACAACAGGCGAGACAGATACCTAAGCTGTTCTGGAAACCCACATAGAGCCTGCAGGCGTGGCCAAAAGACTCAGTGGTGACACAAACATGCTTTGACCAAACGCAAATAGAATAACTACAATGGGGTGTATAATTTTAAAAAAGTTCCTTTATGATGAAAAATAGACCTAATTTTTTGCTATGAAATAAAATGACCAGCTAACTTCTCTTCTCCATTAATAGGCTTCTCTTGATTATGAAACCCAAAACATTTTGTTGGCCTTTACACTGTAGATATTCTATTTCTTGTTCTCTCCAGTCAATATTTTATTTCATTCCTGAAAACAGGTATTGTGAAAGAGTGCACGATGGCCAGCTACTGAGCAAGGAAAGTAGTTAATAGAAACTGCAACTGCGTTTTCAATGATGCTGTATGTGTTGTTGCCAGTGTCTAATAGCACAGAAAAATGTTACTAGCAGCTGTTTTGAAACAATGTTGCCAGACATGACTGAAAAGTCACTAAATTGCCAACAGTGCATAAGTGGTTACTGTATTTTCTGGACTATAAGTCGCAGTTTTTTTCATAGTTTGGCCAGAGGTGTGACTTATACTCCGGAGCCACTAATGTGTGTCGTAGAAGCTACCTCTGGAGTTCAAGGTTTCTAAAAGCGAGACCGAGGATGAAGATTTCATTGCGTTTAGTGATCTGGAGTGGCACCGATAGTTTGGTAAACTTGTTAGCATGTTATTTATGCTTTAGTTATCTGAATAACATAACATCTGAATGTTATGTTAACACACCAGGCACGTTCTCAGTTCGTTGTTTGTCATATAATGTTAGCATACCGTACAATCATTCAGCCTGTTGTTGCCTCTATTCTATTTTTATTTTAAATTGCCTTTCAAGATGACATGTCTGTTCTTGGTGTTGAATTTCATCAAATAAATTTTCCCCAAAAATGTGACTTGTACTCCGGAGCCACTTATAGTCCAGAAAATACGGTACTTGGTTTTGTCCTTCTCTAAGACTTTCAGAGAAGACCAGTGCATTATAGAGCATGTAAAGATAATGATAAAAATGAATGAGGGTAGTAGTCTCTCAAGATATCACTTGAATTTAAGATAGCACTTTACCCTTAGCTTCTGCTAAATAACATGCTGGCATAGTGCTTTGGAATTAGCAGAGCTAATGTTCATGATTAGTGCTCAGTGTTAACGTAACTAACTCATTCTTTAGCGGTCCCCATCACTGACAGATAAGAATCCTGATGTAATCCAAAGGAGTAGTTTTACTCTCAATTATTCCCAGGAACATCAAAAAGTACTTCAAAAGTAACTGCCATAAAAAGGAATTGTGGTGATAATCTGCATTTTCCAGCATGACAGAGCACCATGTCACAAGGTACAAATAATAAAATGGATCAGAGATTAAAAAACTACATTTTGGACCCATGTTCATGAAACCCTACCGATCAGAATCTCACTGAGTGCCTGTGGTCAGTTCTCAGAAAGCAAGTGAGCAAAGTGAACATGAGCCAACAAACTGGAATCGACTCTAAGCCCTAATAAGAAAAGATGGAAAGCTATCAATCAGGAATGGTCTCAGTAGAGGATAACAGATGTTAGGGAAAAAAGGATCAACTCTGGAAAGATTGACTCTTTACTCACATCGACGAGAGGGCTGTTAGTGATGATCAAACACAAAATTAAACATATGAAGACAACTGATTTTAAGGCTGGCTGCTGCAATCTGCTTCCAGTGTGTTATTACATTCTGGAGAGGAACTGACATGGAATTATAGAGCTAGCAGTAAAGATGCTCACAATAAATGGTCTGTTTTCAATAAAAGTAACTGTGATTAATACAAATATCTAAAACTGAATGCTGGGCACATAGATTTTTTCCGTTTCTTTTAGCAATCCATGAAGAACCTTAAATATAGATCAATAGGATGACTCACACAACATGAGTGAAATTACATTTGATGCATTTAAGTGTTTGTCTGATTTAGATGACTAATGCCATTTTGGCTCTCATTTTCACTTAGTTTAGAAGCTAAAACATCTGAAGAGGAATTAAAATCTTAAAACTGGACAAAGATCACTTCCGCTTCTGGAGAAACTGCACGTACGAAAGAATAAATTCTGATAGATGAGCTGGGTGGGAATGGCAGAAGGAAAGGAAATAATGAGAAAGAAGTGAATAAGAAAATGATGATCAAACTTCCACATGCAGCATAAAGTGGAAATTCAACCCCTGTTTGTGTAGATAAAAGCGTTTTGATCATGACAACATCAAAACTTCTCACCACTGGAAGAAAGCTGAATCTTGTTAATGAGCACACCCACCATGTGCCTCCAGAGAAACAGGAAGACCAGTGTTTGTGTTCTGAGCATCCTTTTCCACATAAATAACTGATGCACACCAAAGAACATGAATTATGTACATACATTCTGTGCACTTTTGAAATTCCTTAGCATCCAGCATTTCATTTGGCATGGCCCCATTTGGGACAGTTTACTTTTTCACTTTCTTCAACAGATAAAGCGCTATAAAAACTTAGACTGTTGGTGTGGACAGAGACGCAAGTTGGATGTAAGTCTTGCTGAGACTCGCAGCCCAGCTCAGGACTGAAAAACTCACTAAAGAGATGGAATCAATCTTGGAGAAGTTGCTAGTTTCAGTTCAGTTTATACATTTAGATATATCGGAGAGACTTTTGGGAAGATTGAAATGTTTAATCTACCCAATCTAAGACATTTTGTATCTGAATTGACTTTTCCTATGTTGCCTTGGAAGTATTGCATATTTCCAACCTCCTTGAAGATATGTAAACATAGCGCTCCTTCCCCCTCCTGTTATCCATCCAGCTATGGAGCTGAGGGCTCCCAAGGACATGCCTTAATAACATCTTATCAGACTTCTGCCGGGAGGCTGAGCAATGTGGTTTCATGGCCCTGTGATGTCACTGCCTTCACTCATGTCTTTGTTTTGTCCTTTTGTCTGAATGTTGCCATGTGCCCTACAGTGTCCTTTCCTCTTTTTATTTTATTATTTATAAAACTGTGGAGTACTCACTTTTAACCCAATAAAGGAATTAGATTAGTCACTCTTTAGCTTATTTTTAGCTTATTAAACTGTATAGTACTCACTATTTAGATCAGTATTATACTTCTTAGATTAATTAATTAAAAGATGGACATATGGGGTGCTGTAGTGGCTCAGGGGCAAAGCACAACCCACCTATGAAGGCTTTCGTCCTTATGGCAGTAGTCGCAGGTTCGATTCCTGGCCTGGTGACATTTGCTGCATGTCTTCCCCCTCTCTAATCACCCTCTTTCCTGTCGGACTACTTTCAAAGTAAAGGCCACTAAAGCCAATAAAACCAAAAAAAAGAAAGCTGGACATAGATTGAGCCACTAAAGAAGAACTAGACCTAAAGTAGCATGATAAGAAAACTAGAAAAACTATGAGAGAGGCTGAAACAAGGAATAACTAGAAGGACTAAAAGAAATAATGTAACTGAAATCATTTGAAAAAGACAGACATAGACTCAGACCAATAGGAACAAATGGACATTGAAATAACTAAGAAATAAATATAATTAAAAACGCTATGAGGAACTGGAATAAGAAGAATAAGAACATAAATCTAACCAAAATAAGTTTCCTTAAATCATGAAACTAGAATAACCCTGAAAGGAAAAAATAGAATGAAACAGAAACACTCAAAAAACAAACTTCCCAAAACCCGCAGTCTGACAATATCCTCATTAAGGCTTCGCAACAAGAGATTATGTTAAATTATATCCAATTAGTCCAGGATGACAAAGCCACAAAGAGCATGAATGCATGACACTACATGATCCAAATTATCTTAGTTATATTGCCCACACACAGTACGTCCAGACCAACACACTTGCCTTCCAGCAGGACCTTGCGGCATCCAGTCTCAGTGTTCCTTATAGCAGACCCTGGGCTCACATGTATATATATATAAAGGTTAGAGAGAAGGGTTCAATAGTAATATAATATCTGATATCTGCTAATGGACCCTCACACAGCAGCACTGAACTCCATAAAGCACTACAAGTCTTTTAATTTCCTGTGCCTTGTCTCATTTCTCTAGGCTTCTCATCAATCATTTTTGTGACCTGTACATACACATCCAGAACCACAAAACACACACCAACGCACGCAAACACTAAAACAAAGCACACACACACCTGTTAAAAAAAAATCTCTTAAAAAGAAACAATTTCATTTTTGATTGAATTATTTAAGATCACTAAATTAGTTAATTAACAATACTACTAATGAACACAAGGTAAGAAACAATAAAAATGTTGTATATGAGAGCTGTGTATAATTCATCTTATAATACATTATTATGGTAACTGCCATCTTGATAAACTCCTTTGTTAGCTGCCTTTAAAACTCAGCAGTTTTATTTGTTCTGGGACATGAGACTTGCTAACTAAAGCCCTTTTACTTTAAGGAAAACCAATGTATGCTAAATGGTGCCTTAGGTAACTGCCAAAGATAGATATGTGTAATTCACACATTTTTCACATAAAGATAGCAAGTAATAATAGAGGTAAGCAGAGCTGAACTATGTTATCTCTCATCTGACAGCAAGGCTTTGAATTAAAAAGGTTTTAATCAGCTTTTTTCAGTTAATTATGTCAGAAGTGCAGGTGATGTGTCTGCATTATCATATGAGGCCACAGCCATGTCTGGTAATAGTCATTTGATTATGTAAAGAATTGAATTCTCAAGATGTTAACCAGTTATGATTATGGTGAGAAAATGATGCTTGAGCTTCATCAGGTCTCAATGTTCAGCTTTAATCTCATGAAACTAAAACTAATCCACAGACCAATGACAATCTTACTGGATGCACCTTTTCAGCTTGAATCAGTTGAGGGCACATTTCTGAAACCCAAACACAACTTATAGTTCACATAAATCATTAAAATTAAATAATGTAGCAAACCTGCAGCAGACAACAACCAGAGTCTATGTCAAAGATGGTCAGAAAGTTTAAACAGCCAAGAGTAGAGATTTGACTGATTTCAGATTTGACTGAAGAAAGTCTTTGCTTCCAATATCAAAGACCAAAAGGTAAAGAGTTGCAGTACTCAGTCTGTGACATGACGAGACTACGGATAAAGATGGCACCAGCATGAAGTGAGGAAAGGGCAGAGTTGATTGATGCTGCGTAGGTGGTATTACTTGTGTGAGACCAAAATACTGACAGGGATGACAGCCAGACTCCTCATCTAAAGGCAGGCAAGGATGGAGGAACTGTCAGTGCTAATGGAAAGATTGTGGCTGAAGGAGGACCACAATTTAATCAGCAAGTGATAGTAAAGAAGGGAAATGGAAGGCTGAAATTAGGTTAAGGGGAACTATAAATCTTGGTGTCATCAACATAGCAGTGGAAGTTAATGAACATAAGCCTGAGACATTTTGTAAATAATGAATAGAAAGGGTCCTAACTAGTGGTGGCTGGTGAAAAAAAAATCTCCAAATGATTCAAATGAATGGTCGGAAAATGACTACAATTCCACAATATAAAAGTATACCCTGCGACAGACTGGCGACTTGTCCAGGGTGTACCCCGCCTATCGCCCAAAACATTCACTGGAGATAGGCACCAGCACTCCCAGCCCCACTAGGGACACGGGTGTACAGAAAATGGACGGATGGATAGTTAAAAGTAAACATTTTGTACAGTAATGTGCAAAAAAAACTGTATTTAAACATTAAATCTGTGTCAACAGCTAGTGCTGAATCAGAATCAAAAATGGAAAATGTATGATTACGTACAAAATGTAACCCTTGAGAATCAGCATGACATAAAACAGGGTTAGCAAGCTCTGGGTAACAGGCAGTCACTCTGAGTAAACCTAACCGGTTCTGTGATACGCAGGGTTTTCGGTTTCAGAACAGCAGATATCAACTTTCTAACTCAATTCTAAATCAAGGTACCCCTGAGTCATTACTGAAAAATATTGTCTCCAATAAATAAAGTTATATACACTGTGTTTACGTGGAGAGACAGGCTTACTTCAACATTTCTCCTGTTTATCCTGGACAATTTTGATGAGACAGCAAATAATTATCCATTTGTTTTTGTCAGAAAATACAGAAACAGAATAAATAATTTCTATATACATTACTTCCTAAGTTAATGTGTTACATTCACTTCTTGGGTTTGTTTTCAATGAAGCTTGATCACAGGCATGCAGCAGCAGGCAAAGGAAGCAATGTGCCACTAAAAGTGAGCCATCAAGTCAACAAACACCTTCAATTTTCCGTCTGCCAAACCGTACCTTCCCTTTGAAACATCTGCTTACTCATATTAAGTATTCAAGTTCCAGATGTGAGGCTTTTCATCCAACCAGAGAAACACACGTTCTAAACTGAGGCTACTCAATCCCTCCTGCTTAAACAGCAACACTGTTGGCCACAAGCGCTGTTCCTCCTAAACGGCCATAACTCTACATAAACCACTGCTTATTGAAAGAAAATGACATACGCACTAAAAAGTGTAAAATATCTTCAACACTTGCCAAATAATAGCAAGCAAACAGAAAAGAGACAGCGTGAGTGCTGTGAAGGAATCCATGTTCATTGATTGTTCAGTTATTTTGTTAATGAGCCTGTAAAAATAGCAACATTTGTCCCACAACAATGCTGAAGCAACTAAAATGACATGATGCTCATTATGAACACATGAGCTAGTCAAAAACACAATTAACAAGCAAAGTGCTTATCAATTTAGAAACAAACCACACAAAATAGGCCTTTTTTATTGGCATATTTAGGCCACACTAATATGCTTTTGTTGTAGAATTTTGCAACAGAAAGAAAACTGGGCTCTCAAATTTCTTAAGTTTTACAAATAATTAACAGTTAAAAATGAGATCCTCAAAATGTCAATTTCTGAGGTGAACTGAAGAAAACGTGGAGGATGGACAATGATCACTGAAGGAAAATCCAGAAAACGGACCTGACAAGTACACTGTAAAACATTTGAGTCACATTTAATTGTCTACCGTCTTCTACACTTTAAATCAAATACATTTAGCACGTTTTAGATTTTGAACCTAAATGTGTGAGTTTGTGAAAGATAAGCTTACAGTAGCAAGTTGGGTTAACTATTTATTCATTTTGTCAAACCTCCAAGAGTTGAATAAATTGTAGTCATTAGGTTGGCACTTAAAAAAAGACAGCAGTAAAAATTATTTCCAAGCGTTCTTAGCAGCATGTTTTTCTATCCTGAGATATAAGTGTGTTTCATTGACCTGACTCTTGTGTGGTATTTAGATAAATGTTTATTTTAATGCCTGAGGATTATATTATGTTCACACTAAATGTTTTCAACCAGAATTCAATGTGATGTTTAATAAAATTCCTTGTCAGATCAGAAATTTTGTTCTTGCAATTTGAAACAAGAATTTAAATTATCCCAAAGTAAAATAAATAGTTATTTTAACTTAATATTAGAGAAATATGTGCTGTTTAACTCGATGGAGGCAGTTTTTTTCTTGCAAATTGTGAAAACATTTTTTTTTTGGTTTTACTTGCAGCATTAAGTTCAGACTCAGAATTCAAGTATATGAATTCAAAAACAATGTTTAGACCAATATCATTTTCTTGCTGACTTAAGCTGTTTTTTCAAGGCAGCAGGTGGACTTTCATTTTCAAGTTAAACCACATTCAAATGTTTTACAGAGTAAAACAGGAAAGAGGATTAGTGTCTGAATTACAGATGGACTGCAGTTGCCAACCAAAACTAAAGCATTGGTTGTGCATCATTTGTTCTTCAGTATTGGTGGGCTGGCTGGGCCATGTTATCTCTGTCCTTTCATGTAATTCCCGGACTAATAGAGTCAATAAAAGAGTCAAATTCTCTGAGAAAACATCTCTTCTCCCAGTGGTTGTTGGAATAACATCACTTACAGGTAAAATATTTCTTAAAGATAACATTTGCTAAGTTTTACTGAACAAAAATGGAAGTAATGAATTCAATCGAGAAAACAAAAAGAAACAAAAACAGCTCATTAAAGCTCATTCCAATGGGCGGCGAATATATTAGATATAATAAAATATTTAAAAAATCAAGAGGACTGAAAGGCTGTACCTTTTAATTTCTATTACACAGAAAACAGAGATGTCATAATTTTCTAACTCATAAATTGTAGTAGAATCAATAAAATGAAGGTGAGATTTGGCTGCACCTGATAATGATGCTCATAAAGAACGAAAAAGCTAACTACAGACACTTCACATATATGAAGAGGTATTAATAATGACTGAAACATGAAAAGGCCCTAAACTGAGCACCAGACATCTGGACATATTGTGCATATCTGCTGAGGGTAGGGAAGAAGTCCTCTCAGGTAAAGAGGGAAACACCATGAAGAGTGATCGTTGAGGATTCTGACATATGTTGCAAATTTTTTTATCACTGGTCAAAAATAGTTTTATGAGGGTTTACTGAATAACTATGGGTACAGCGGTGCATTCCATTACAGAACATGACAGTTTATTTAGTTTATTATCATCAGTAACTGCTGCACCACTCTCAACAGTAAACAAATCAGGTAAAGAGCATTAAGAAGGAAGAGAAAACTGCACAAAACACTTTCAAAATAAAAGACTCACTTCAAAATGAAGACATGAAAATTTATTAGCAGGGATGGAGAATGATAGAACTAAGGTCTTGAGGGTGTTCCAGACCTTCAAGCTGGTGAAAGTTAACCAACAAAGTAGAAAAGAATGCAGCAGAGAAAAATGTTGGAATCTGATGTGATAGCAATATCAAAAAGAAGAGGCAGAAATTTGAGAGATATGAAGGACTCAAAGAGGAAATACAGACGTTGAGAAATGAGGTGCAAGTTCACATATGCATATGGAGTTGCAGCCCCTAAACTGGAGAAGTGATTACAGCAGATTCCAGGAACAAACCAAGAGAAAATGTAATTCTGGGAACAACTAAGGTCCTGTTCCCAGAACAACCTCTTTAGAGTTCTAGACTCAGTTTGGAAATTTACTAAACTGAGTCATGCTAAACTATACCTGTTTAGTATTTACTAAATTTGTCACATAGTGGACAAATTGAATCTCCTTTATAAGATGTGTTTCTCTGCTTTGATACAGATTCTGTGCCAAGAAACCTGGTTTAACCCAGAAATCTACCATTCATATTAGGTAGTGGCATTCTACATTTAAGTTGTTAATTCGCAATGTTGTTAAAAGGCATTGCTTTAAAACAACAGCTGGTTTATTATATTATATTTGAATTATATTTGACTGTGAGTTCCAAGTGTGTTTTCCAATTCAAAGCCTGGACTTAAGTCTGCCTGGACTGAGCAGACTTCTCCCTCTACATAATATTTTCTCATTATTCATGTTCTTGTAGATCTTGATTTGTGAACGTTTTTGCAGTCTTATTGAAAAACAAGGAGCCATCCCCAAACTGTCACCACAATCTTTGGACATTGACATTGGAAAAAGTTCCTGAAACATAAGAGTTCTTTACATTGGAACTCTACATAGATATTCTATCATTTTACCATGATGAAATTCACTGAACTTATCAGAGCAAACCATTCTTTGACAATTGTTTGTAGAAGCAGTCTGCTTATTAAGTAAGTAGGAAAAAACTATACAGTATTAAGCATCCAGTGAGAATCAAAACTCACACTTGTTAAGATTTTAGCTGGTGTACAACATTGACATAAGTAAGACATAGCTACTGGGTCTGTGTGAAGCTTAGAGTGAAGTCACTGAACCAGATTGTTCTATGAAAGACCAACACAAAGGAATGATATATCCCTATGAAAAACAGCAAAAACGGTTGAAGAGCAGCTGTGCAACAGAGCATACAAACACATTCAGGAACTCTTTATGTAAGTATATTCCAATGTTTAGTTTTTTTTTTTTTTTTTTTTGCAGAGTGCTGAAGGCAATGGAGAGAGGAGAGAACAGCATGAACAGATTACTTCCACACAGCTGATCAGGCTAACATCACATGGTTAGCTTGATAATGTCATTTACCACTAAAAGTGGAGCCGTTTGCCGTTTTGGTGGCGCAACCACACTGCACCCAGTCACACTGAGTGCATCATTCTAGCACACCTTCTGCCAAAATTTAAATAAAATGCTGGATTTATAATTCCATGAAAGGAGCACAGATTAGTCAGTGCTGGAGGAGAATGTAGTTTCAGTCTGCAGCACTTTGCTCTGAGTGCTGCAGACTCACACAGAACTTTTCATGCTGTGTGAGTACGTGCATGGCTGCCAGTTGCTCTTGTCATTCCCTCTCTGTCTTATCAGATTATTCTCTAAAAGACAATGAGTCTGTCCGTCCGTCCGTCCATCATAAATTTTCTGCACTCAGTTGTCAGCTGTATTTTGATTAAATGTTGTATATTAAAAATATTGTCATGAGCACATACTACGTTTTAATTTTTTTCTTGCTCTCTCTATCACCCGCTCCTTCTCCCCTTCCCCTGATCTTGCTTCAACTGACTGCTGATTGAATGCCACTGGGTGTGCGAGGCAAATTTCACACGTGGCCGGGACCAGGGAACTGGCTGGAAAATCCCTGCTCAATCTTCACCTTCCGTCTTCACTCCATTTCCTCACTTCTCTGTTCTTCATTTGCTCCTGCATTTCCTTATTTCTTGGCTATTTCTTCCCTGCTAAGCTTTAATTTTGAGCTCAACGTTCTGGCACCCTGCTGTGCTTGGTTTTCAATCTGAACATCTGACGCAGTTCTTCCAGTATCAAAGGTGCTGTTGTACACCAGGACTGGGTCTGGCATCAGAGTTATCAACGTAAAGCAGAACTTTTAAAAAGTTCAACTTTAAAACAACTATCATACATTTTATTTATGCCTTTCATTCACCCGTTATCTGAATGAAAGCTGTAACACTTTTACCTGAGAAAAACTATTTCTGCTGTTTGGAAATAGTTCACAAAGTCTTGGAAACGGAAGGAGACAGCTGTTAAAGTTAATTCAATATTAAAGGCAGACTATAATTCTAGAACAATTCAGAGAATCATTGTTCGTAACTTTACCGTACGGTAAATATCTGGCAACCACAGCTGCCTGTTTTTAGTGTATTTCCTAATATATGGTAAAATAACATATTTCCTAAAATATAGTAAAATAAAACATTTAAATGTGGTTTTGCTGCAGTAAATATGGTCATACTGCCTGAGGCATAATATCTTGGCCACCATGAATTTAGCAGTTCAGAACTGTGTAACTTCCCATAAAAACAACACATATACGTAACACATATACATTTCATTTACGTCTGCGTAAGTGAAAAGCATGGCAAGACTGTATGATATATTGACATTTTATTGTGAAAAAAAAATATAATAATAATAATAAAAAGTTTATGGTAAATTACTGGTAGCCGTTGTTACCAGGATTTAACCATAAGAAATACGGTACAACATACAAGGAACTGTAATTTGTCCCCATTTCAATTTGAAAAGTTATCAAGAAAATAAGTTCAAATTAAACCAAAATACAAATGACGAGTAATCCACTTAAAGAAACAATTTCTATTTAAAAATTCAGTTGAAAAAAGAAGTAATTCTGTTCATTGTCCAGTTTCCTCATGGTATGACTGGGATCTGAAGAAGAAAAAAACAGCATGTGTCCATATAAGGTATAATCTATTGTAGAAGAAAAAAACTGTGATAAAAGGATTCTTGCTCTGGGTTGAGAGTAAAAGTCACTGAGTTCAGACTTTTTTTGTACATCATGAATGTGGTTTTCCCAGTCACAGGTTGAGCTTGAGAATCAGACCTTGTCAATCAGATGTTTCCTATCTGCTGGAAAACAGAAACAAAGCAAACGTTAGAATGATACACTACATGAACATCATATGAACTCAGCATTCGCTTAAACGTTTGTTTCACCCTCTTTGACTTGCACATGGAGACCAAGAGGTGTGATCATTTCAGACTGAAAATTCAGAAGTTCTTAAACCTTTGTTTATTGTCGACAGGTGTGATCCTCTCTGCAACCAAACCAGACATAAAACACAAACAAAGAACATCAGATGAAGACCTGTTGTTTCAGGGAATTTTCTATCTTCATCCTTCCTTTTGGAAGAAACATGTTTCTCTTTACATTTTTTTTTTTTTTTTTACTTTTTGACCAGTACTTCAGGATAGATGACACAAACTCAATGCAGAAAGTCAAACAGACAAAGATCCCCAAAAGTTCAAAAACAAAGGGTTGATCATTTAAAAAGTGAACAGCCCTCATTTGGTGTGTATATCACCATCAACGGATTGTTCATACATTGACCTGTGAGAGAAACTCAGGACTCAATCAGGAGCAATTTACAATTCAGGACAAATTTAGAAAAAAATCTAACATAGATAAATTAAAATATGATTGACATTATGACAACTTCAAGACTTATGCATGTTCAGACTTACACAATGAAGTTATGCTATTTTGGAAGTTGAGGCAAGTCAACAGAGACAAATTTTAAGACATTTTGATCAACATGGTTAAAGAAAATTAAAATGGGGGGAAAGCAGAGGAGTGCACATAATTCGTTTCATGATCTAAGCATTTGGAACTTGCTCAAAGGAATTAGAAACTCCTTTTTTTTGGTTGTGCAGAAGTGACACAATAATTTGAAGATTGAACAAATAGTTTTAAGAATTTAATTCGTAGAAATGCACCCAAGTTGAGAAAAACTGTAAAACTTTAAAATATTTCATATTAAAATGTCCTTATATTTAAACCCTTTTGCTGTCAAGGACCCAGTGACTTTAATGTAAGTATTTTGGGGGTGACAGTTAAGAGTGAAATTAAAATATTAAATGTTAGCTCTGATGCCAAGCTTTATACTTCCAAGTATCACCAAACAAAAGCTAAAGTGTTCTTCACAGTTTTAACTTGCATACATGAACATTTCACACTCAAAGTAATTCAAATGAATTAATGAACCAAACCTGAAAAACTTGCTTCTGCCATTAACAATAACTTTAACCATACAGTCTAAAGTAGATCTGAAATAAATATATCTATAGAGTCTATAGAGTCGTTACTACAGAAACCTTAATGGAACTGTTGCATCTGGGAAAATTAGCATTAAATATTCCATATACCAAAAATATCTAGCTGCAGTGCATGTACATAAACTGTGTGGATCAGAAATTACACATTTCTTTATCAGTTGGTAAACGTTAGCTGACTTCAATTAAACTGTGACAGGAGCTCACCTGTGATGCAGAAATGTTTTGTCCTTCTGCTTCGCCTTCTGAACCCGCAAAAATAGTAGAAAGTTGAATTCAAAGACTGCAGCCGCATCCCAATAAAGACCAGGCCTACAGGGCTCTCAGCACCATGAACTAATACCTGTTAGCTAGCCTGTTAACACAATAACAAAACAAAAAACTCTACTACTGGTACAATATTTAAAACCAAGTGTGGGATTTGTAAAACTTCAATGAAGGGCGACTTTTTATTCTTTATTGAATTTTCATGCATCTGGTTCCGACTAGAACTGCTCTTTATTGAAGTTTCACAAATCAGATAAAGATTTCACAAATCCCACACTTGGTTTTAAGTCGTCTGCTATTAGTTGGGAATTATCTAGTCCAGGTTTGAAGAGTCTGGGTGATGTAGTGTTTTTTAGCTAGAGTAAATTAAAGATGCTGACAGTTGTGAAAAATTTTTGCCGTTTCCCGAATTGGAAGCTGCAATTGGAAACCAACTTCAGCTTCATCCAAGCAGGAAGGCCAAACATGCAGTTCTCTTAATGTAAGTTTTGACTTATGGTGTATCCTGCTTCTCGCCCAGAACATTAGCTGGAGATGGGCACCAGCAGCCCTCCAGACCCCACTATAGGGAAAAAGGTGTTAGAAAATGGATGGTTGAATAAAATGTTTTGATATTACGGTCAGTAACTGTTGGTATTTCACAGTTTTTTTACCATAAATTTACAATTTTTTTTTACAGTGTACATTAATTTTTGAATGTGGCTCCAAAATTGAATGTGGAGAAATAAAATATAAAGAAATGTATAAAAGGAGAAAAATATTTTGACAGATTCCTAAGAAATGATCAAGTCCCTTTTTTATGGTAGAAACTCATCTCTGGATTTATCTACTTTATTTACAAAGCTTCTATTCAAAGCTTATGAAATGTAAGTTGTACATATTGTCCTTTCTATTCATCTGCATTATGTTGTTTTTTCTGCAGGTGAGTAATCAGTGCTTTTATGTAGCCTCCATTCTGCAGTTGTTTCTGATGCCGCCCATTTCCTAACATCCTGTGTGACCTCACAGCCTTTACCTTTTCACCCTCACTTCTTCACATTGCAGCTCCTCATTACCCTCTCTGTTTTATCACATCATTCAAAAAGTTTGATTATCATAGGTAAAGTTGATTGGCTCTTTATTGACTTTGCTTTCTTGTCATTTCTCCTTTGTCCACTTTTCTCTTCCTGACCAATAGGTTTAAATTTCTCCCCATTGTCAGCTCCACCCTTCCTTTTCTTTGACACCTCTTTCATCAGGCTCTTCCCTTTGCTCTCAATTTCCTCTTGCTCTGCTCCCCTAACCTCACGTCTGTCTCCTCACAGCTTCTCATCATTCTCTTCGTCTCTCCTAATTTCAACTCCTGGCTGGGGCAGGAGCGGTGGAGCAGCGTAACAAATCCCTGCTGAATGGCCTCCGCCTGACTCACCGCTCTAATGAACTAAGATCAGCCGCGGCGGCCCACAGTCACACCGCTGCCATTTCACTTACGCTCAGTGACAGTCTGTAAAGTGACATGTATGTGTGCTTGTGTGTGCTTGCGTGTGTGTGTGTCACGGGGTTATAATTATGTTTACACAATCCCACTGACATGTGGGGCCAAACAGCAAGTCCCCATGAAGACTGTGTGTTGTGTTGGAGTAGGGGAGCAGAGTTTGTGATAAACCTGAGCAAAATGTTAAGAACGACTTAAAGTGGAAAGATTAAATGTCCGCTCACAAACTCAAAGAGCTCTTTCAAAATAAAGTTTGAATATTATGTCTAATATAATTTTCATATAATAGACAGAAAAGAAAAAAATTATCTGAACCAGAAAGACAGAACAGAAAAAAACAACTAGGAACGCTTTTGTGTTTGTGAAAGGTGTCCTTGTGGACAGGCTTCATTTCAGACAAAAGAATGTTAAGTTACGAAACACCTAGATTTATAGATGGGATGATTTAGACAGGAGGGACGTCCTTTCCGCTCAGTGCCACCTATTAGTAGACAGGAGTGAGGAGTAATGGGAAAATAACTGCCTTTGTTCATTATCAAACCATAATGTGTGACACCATGACAACTACAATCTTTTTGTTCCTCAGAAAGAATCATGATGTTTAACATAACCTTTTGTAGTATATTTCCAAGTATTTCAAAAATATGAAAAAATCATGTAGAAATTAAAAAAGGTCAGAATGGAGTATATCTAAAAAAAGACTTCCTGAATTCATTGGATGTGCTTTCATGTTTGGCAGAGTGTTGGAATGATGTTTCGACCCTTTCTCCAAACATACTACCTCAGAATCTACTAAGAATTGATGAACATATATGTGTTCATTACTTATTTGATCCACAGTAGCAGAAGGTTTCTACTCAGTAATCATTTGACTTTGTGGAGAAGAATCAATGGTCCCATCTGACCATTTTTCTTCATAACTTTGGTCGTTCACTGACCCTCACAGATGCCATTTCCTGATTCTTATGTGATTAGAGTTTTGACTTCCTCCCACTTTCTTGGCTTTTGTTTCTCCACCTGCTTCTTGAGACTTGATTACATGTTCTCAATAGTGTTAAGACTTGGGGAGTCACTAATTTATCTCTTTTATCTTACGATACATTACTCCTTCTTGCTGAAAAAAACTACAAACTACAAAGCTATTTCTACACTTTTGGAGAAAAATGCTGGTACTTACTCTTTATTAATGGCAGTGTTGTTGGAAAGTACTGTGAAGAACCTCAGCTGCTTGACAAAATCCACACATCATTGGGATGGCTTATTTCTTTGAAGGTAACCGTAGCTTGCAAAAAAAGAAAATCAATTCAAGTACAATTCTCCCTTTGTTAGTGCAATCAACTTGCTATTTATATTGATGAAGTCACTGCAGGTGGCAGCTATATTGAAACAGCTGTTAGAATTATCACCTTGCAGAAAGAATATTCTAGTTTCAAATCATTTCATCTTCCTACATAGAATTTACAAGATTTGAAAGATTAAGCAAACGTGACTCTGAACCCAGATGCCCACCAATGTTTCTGTGACTGTTTAGGGGTCAGGACCACTGAAGCCATAACATTATATGACATTCTATGTATTCCACATTTTCAAAAGGCATCTCTCTCTCTAGCTTATTTGTCATCACCAGTTCATAAGCCTTATGTATCCATAAAATGCATACAGTATATAAATCTAGATTTAACCCAGTTTACGGTACCTGGCCAAGTCCTGGGCCCTACAAGGATAAGTGGGTTTAGCTAATGGATAGATATAAACATGGATATAATATATGCCAGATATATATTGATAATATATATGGAGCTTAGATTGGAGAAAATGTCAAAAAACATTAAATGAATGACTGTGAACTCAGGATACTGTGTTAATGTCCTAATAAAATTCAAAATGTGAATCTCTGAATAATATCATACCAACTCAGTTATGTTCCAAACATGTTTAAGTTAGTGAGATATGTAAAAGGTTAAAAAAGTTAATGAATTACACATTTGCAAATTTTGTCAACACTTGCTAAAGCTTTGACACCCACACTCACAAAATAGACTGAATTATAGCATTTAATAAAGTGGAGTCAGCATGTGGCAGGATCCAATGGGTGCAGTGATTGTCTGAGAGGGCAGTCGGGGAAAACTAAGAGCCAATCATTTCCTCCTGGCGCGTCAACACATGGAACACACTGTTATTTTAAACAAAGGAAAGGAGAAGAAGAGAACAGTTACAGGGAGATGGGAGACTTATGGCTTAGTCAGTCACTCAGCTAAACACTATCAGCCGGTGCTGTGGACTGTCTCATCCATATCCATGTTCTATTTTCCATCATCCATCTATATACAGCTCTCCTCCAGCTGCTGCTCTGTGATAAAACCTCCCAATCCTCACATTTTGCCATCACTCCATCCAATTGTCTTACCCTGTTTTAAGCATCTCATCTCACCTCCACCTATAGTATGACAAACTCTCTTACACACGCATACACACGCACATGCGCACACACACCAGGGATTACAGAAGGGATTTATTATGACCCTCAGCGGGATGCCTTGCAGGTCTAACTGGATTCAACTCTCCTGCTCTGAGAACCAGTTGGTCTGAGTGTATTACAGTTGAAATGTAAGAGTTTTCTGTTTGTCAGGACTTTCTACTAACATGTTGCTGACATTGCAAACAGAGCTTTGCCAGTCAGTATCTGAATTAAAACGGCTTGAGCTAAACTAACCTGACACTTCCATTTCTTTCCTCTTTGTCTCGTGAAGGGCATGGTAATTTGACTTTTTTTTTTTTTTTTCCACAGTTGACTCTTTACACAAACTGTCTTTAATGGCTTTTATTCATTTCCCCAACTTTCATATCAGTGTTTTGGTTTTGGGAAAACACATTCACATTAATATTAATAATACCTTCTTTCAAACACACCCCATGACAATAACAGAAAGAGCAGTGTACACATGTGATATTTGGTATTTGTGTAGTTTTGGACAGAGATGAAGAATGCCAAAGTGCTTTACAGAGTCAGATGTTTCTTACAAGAAAATGTCATATTTACATAACAATTCACATTAGAATACCAAGCAGACAGTAGGTGAAAAATGCTGGTAGTTGAATGGATCAGTGGAAAACTTCACTATGGTCTATGTTAAAGGTCGTTGAAGAGGTGGAGCGACAGAAGCTTTTAGCTGATTTACTCATCAGTCAGTTTTAGAGAAACTATACATTTTGCTTAGTTTAGGTGTTTTTAGCTGTTTGCTGATATGGGTCAGTCAAACACAAGCTATACTTGACTACTTTAGTGTGGAATATGTAACAGCATAGTTTCCCCATTCATTTGGTCCCTTCTCTACAATAAGAGTCCTAATGTGGCCCTGAAAGGTCATCAAAATGCAGTTTAGTATAAATCACTTAAGTATAAAACTGATTTATGCTAAAACAGATTTTATGCAAAAAGAGAATCTGTGGTAAAGTGGAATTCATGCTAAAACAGGCCACCACATAATCGCCGGAATAGTTTAGCAGAGAATGCAAAAGGAAAGTTTGGACAGTGCTGGTCCGTATTTGATGATGCAATGCTCTGAAATCTTGTGGAAAGCACAAAGCATACTTAATTAAGAGCCATTGCCAACGAGAGTGCCATTTGTTAATATGACAGCAAGCAATTCAAAAATCTGCCACGCTTAAGGTCAGGCATAAATGTTACCATGTCTACACCCAGTAAGATTGCTGTGAGAATCCAATGCAGCAAAGCAGCACAATGCTGAAACCAAAAAGACAAAGACACCACATTGTTTGTATAAAGCAATTTAAAAAAATATTTTTTCTCATGCTTAACTTAGCTCTGTATTAAGTTGACACAATATAAAATGTTTTTCCTTTTTCTTATACATGCATTGTTGTTTTTATATTTATGCCTCATTATGCAAATGAGGTGGGCTGGTATTTTAATTCTGGTGTGATTTTGACATCCTGTTTACTCCCCTTGTCCTACGGGTCAAAAATGACCCGCCCTAACAAAAACCCCAAAATAAAGCAAATTAATTGAATTTTAAATCCAAAATATATTTTGCAAAATGAAACAATCTCATGGCGTCAGCAAAGAACCATCCAGGGGTATTCAGATTCAGGGTGTCTTCATCCCTACTCATGCTTCTATACCTAATTTGTTTTTATTATGTGTGAGATGTTTTCTGTTGTGTTTGGGAGTTTGATGTGAGGGTTAGCTGGAGATTGAGAGTGCAGGTGCAGGTCAAATCCAAGATCGTACAATTCGTACATCAATCCAATCAATCCAACTTTTTTAATATGTGTGTGAAGCGGGGGGGCAGGTTGCAGGTGTGTGTGGAGGGGGTGGTGTGTTTGTGTTAAGCTCTTTTTCTGGTGTTTAAATTCTTTTATAATTCACTGGTCAGAAATTACCCGTAATTCTTGAACCCTAGTGGTGTACAGCCCACATGGAAATATAAACAAAAACAAATATCACTTTTAATGATGGGGTCAATTTAGGAAAAGTCAGAAAATTTCAAGTTGGAAAAAGATAGTTTAGGGTATTTTTTGTACAGCTAAACATGGTAATGGGTCACTTTTGACCCGCAATACAACACAAGGGTTAAGGCTTCAACTTTTGCCAAATGGTTGGTTAGCATTGCACTATGCATATGCCGAATGCACAATTGCTGCGAAAAGATGGCGACCTATGACCACTTTATCAGAGAGCTGAAGTTTAGCAGCTTTATTAGAAAATAATGGCATAACTCCTGACTTTATTATTTTTCGTGTGGACGCTCTGACAGAACGTGTGTTTCGGTTAGTGGCTCTCATGGACACAGAACTTCACTGTCGGGCTTTCCATAGTGTGGATGAAGCAACTGCTAAAGTTGGCTTCTGATTGAAACTTTGGGATTCCTCCAGAGTTTCCTCAGACATTGCAAGACAAGCTAACATTAATGTTTGTTTTTCAACTAGAATGACAGAACCCTTCAGTTTACTTTGTGCTAGTTCAGAAGTTTGACCGTTTTTGATGCAGGATTTGCAGTTTGTGGTTGTACTTTTTCTCGGTTGTAACAATTTTTATTTCTAAATAATGAAACCATAATTTAGAAGTAAATAGTGGTTATTCCTAAATAACCATTATTTATAATGATTATTTGGACAACTATTATTTATAAATAATAAATCCTTTTTGGGCGGATCTAAAGAAAATGATGACCTCTGGTTAAGTCTTCCTGCTGTTCTCACTGTCCAGCATGTTTCCAAGCATTTGTAGACTATGCAGAACATCTGATTTTGCTATCAGATGTTCTGAGCAAAATCTCATACACCCTGATCTAGCTGTGCAATGTCATATTCCAGTCCACGCATTACCTTCCTCCCTCGAAGTGGCTGCCTTGGACACTACCTCTAATACCAAGATAACCCACCAAACTGAACCCGTTTCCCTCCATGTCTCTGGCAATCACCAAGAGCCTATTCAATGCTTTTTGTTTCCCCACTACGGGTGCCCCTCTGGTTCTTGGGTTCCCCTGGCTCTGCAAACACAACCCCCGCATTAACTGGGCTAATGCTCGCATTGACTCCTGAAGCCCTTATTGCCTCAACCTTTGCCTGCAATCCGCTAAGCTATCTCTGCCTTCAGAGCCAAGCCTGCCCATTGGTGCATCTGATCTAACTAATGTTCCTAAATAATACCATGACCTCCAGTGGGTATTAGTAAAGATCCCACCCAATCTGCCCCTCCTCATCGCCCCTATGACTGCTGTATAGACCTTCTTCCTGGAGCCCCACTTCCTTCCAGCTGTTTTTCTAAGATTTCTAAGCAAGAGAGGCAAACAGTGGAGCAATACATAAATGACCAGGTCTTATTCCTCACTTTTCTTCCCCCTTAGTACAGGATTCTTCTTTGTGTCTAAGAAAGATAGTACCCTCCGACTGTATATCTATTATAGAGGGCTCAACCAAATCACTGAAAAGAGTAAATATTCTCTCCCTCTCTTGTCTTCAGTTTTTGAACTAGTACACCAAGCCTCCACCTTTGCAAGTTTGACCTGCACAACACCTATCTTCTTATTCACATTCAAGAAGGTGATGAATGGACAACTGCATTCAAAACCCATATTGGTCACTTTGTGTACAATGCCCTTGCCAGTTTTCAGAACCTGGTCAATGATGTTCTTTGAGACTTTCTCAATCTTTTTGTTTTGTCTACCTTGATGATATTCTCATCTTCTCCAACAACATGGATGAACACCGCAAGCATGTCAGGTTGGTCCTCCAAAGGTTGTTGGAGAACTGGCTCTTCGTCAAGGCTGAGAAGTGTCAATTCCATGTTTCTTCCATCACCTTCCTCAGCTACGTGTTTGAGGGTAGATAGGTGAAGACAGACCCAGCTATGGAGGAGTGGCCTGTTTCGAACTCCAGAAAGCAACTCCAGCGCTTTCTGGAGTTTGCTAACTTTTAACTCCATTTCATCCAGAACTTCAGCATTATCACAACTCCTCTCACGATTCTGACTTCCACCAAACAACCTTTCAGATGGACCCCAGAGGCAAATCTTGCTTTTGATGAGCAAAAGAGAAGGTTTGTGGATGCTCCAATTCTTATTCTCCCTGACTCTTCTGCTCAATTCACAGTTGAAGTTGACGCTACTGGTGTGGGGGCCATCCTATCCCAGCATTCTCCCAGATATCGCAAGCTCCATCATGCACCTTTTTCTAGAAGAAAGTTACCACCACAGAGAGCAGGTACGACATTGGTGATCAGGAGCTTCTGACCATAAAGCTGGCCCTTGAGGAATGGAGACACTGGTTTGAGGCTACAGAACTCCCAATTGTCACCTGGGCTGACCTTAAGAAGCTGGCTTATCGTCAGTCTGCTAAACGCCTGAACCCACGCCAATATCGTTCGTCTCTCTTCTTTTCCTGCTTCAACCTCAACATCACCTACCACGCTGGCTCCAAGAACACCAAGCCAGATGCTGGTCTCTCCAATTCCACAGAAGACTGTAGATGTGGAGGACACCATCATAGATCGTTTTTCTAAGGCTTGTCATCCGGTCGCCCTCACCAAACTCTCCTTGGCTGCCAAAACTGTCATGTTTTTCGCATTCATGGCATCCCCACTGAGATTGTCTCTGATAGGGAACCTCAGTACACTTCTCAGGTCTGGCGGGACTTCTGTTCAGTGCTCGGTGCTAGATCTTGCTTGTCTTCAGTTTTCCATTCATAAACCAATGAACAGTGTGAACGTCTTAACCAAGAACTAGAAAACATCCTGTACTGTTTATGTGCCTCCAACCCCACCTCATGGTAAGTGTCTACTTACCATGGGTGGAGTACACCCATAACTCACACATCTCATCTGCATCTGGGTTATCTCCATTAGAGGCCTCACAGGGATTTAAACCATCCCTTCTGCCTACATCCTTCCCGGATATTATCATTTTATCAGTCAAGCATCACATACAAATCAGACTAAGGCTAGTCTGTTAAACTTCGTCGTGTGTCTGTAGTTGTTGCTCGTCTTCAAGTCCTGGTAAAACAATGACATTACCTTACAGACTTACTGCTCTGCTTTGCAAGGGATCTTTTTTTCAAAGCACACACATTTACTGCAAGAGAAAGCCACTTTATTTCTCTATGAACAAAATGTGTTTTCATCATCTGAACATCTTAAGCGTGACTGTGTGTAATGCATTCTAAATGTAATATATGAACTTCTCTGTGGATTTTGGGTTCGCAGGAGGTTCTCACAAAACTTCCCTGAAGAAGATCCAAGCACAAACAAAATGCATATATCTGTAGAGTTCAATTTTTTTACACTTTCTGGCAGTAAATATTCTTCTTTGCGGGCTGTTTGCTGACTGTTGGTCCTGAGGCAGCAGTGTCGTGAAAGAGGCTGACTGACTGTTGTTCAGGCTATTGACTGGGGAACGCAGCCAGTGTTCTGGCCTGTCAGTCTGGATCAGTGTGCTGTGGGCCCTTGGCTCCTACAAGCAGAGTTTAACTCCAGCACAGAGCCTAGGGCACATCACACACAAAGCCCACGCACACAAACACACAAATACACACAAGCCAGCCTAGGGAATGGTAAGGTATACGAGTACAGACTGAATGTGTGCTGAGAGGATGTGCATGTTCTGTTCCTCATACTCCTGTCGCTGTCTCATAAGCCTACCCATATTTTTCTTCTTCATACTTGTAGCTGGAAAATACTATTTCTATCCAGTCTACCTACCTATAGTACGGTCATGACTAATAAACAGCTGATTTAGTTCAAAAGTGTTTATTCTTTGTACATGCAGTAACCTAATGTGTTGGAGAAGATGAGTATAATAATCACCAAACTGCATGTATTTTGTTCTGTGCCATCATCTGTACTGAGTGGATTAAATGCCTGGATGTTTTGTAGCAATGCCACAGTCTGGAGGCGTCCATATTAAGCAGGCTTGTTTAAAGAGCACTCTCGTTACATAAAGTGAAAAGTGACCGACGTTGCGTGTGTGTGTGTGTGTGGGTGGTGGATGAGCCAAGTTTACTTCTGTTCACTTCACCTGGCAGATATTTTGTGCTTGGTTGCCAGGAAGGTCACCAGTGAAGTCATAGTTTAGCATGAAAATGGCTTTCCTCGCTACCATCACCTCAGTGGGAGATGCGTCCCTCAGGGCAGATACCAGGCCAAGTGAGGAGGAACCACCTGAGAGCTACTCAGAGAGACTCACTCAATGTCGTGTCTGTCTGTCTCACCTCCTACATTTCCATCTTCAGCTCCGACCTCACGTCAGATCAGCCGCCACATGGACAGTCGTCCCAGGATTCCACTGCCCTCCACCTGGTCAACTTCCACCATTCATCCAGTGAGCTGCACAGATTCCTAATGATTTTACACACACTGCTTTTCTGCTGTGCTTAATTTTTATTAAGTAAATAATGAGAAAGATGAGATGGATGTTTTTATAGCCTAAAGATATTTATATAATACTAGAATCTAGTATTTATGGTTCTTGTCATCAACACATTGTCATTTCCATAATTGCTTTTTCTCCCTCATCTCAATAATTAATAACTAACATTGTCTTGTGTATCCACGCAGTTTTCTGGTATTGTTTGTTTACTTTACAGAACCACCCTCTGCAGCCCTATAGTCTGGGCCTTTTGGCTTCATTCTCTCAGGTGAGTTTTCAGCTTATAGACATGTGTGAAAAGATTTGAACCCTTTTTAAAAGCAAAACCCTCAGGAAAAAAATAGACACAAAGGAGAGCAAAAAGCTTGATGGGTGAAAATCTGACGATCGGCCGACAATTCTAAAATTGTCTAGTGTGAACTGGGCTTAAGGTGAACAAGTTGAGATGAGATTCTGCAAAAAGGATTAATTATGTATTGTTGTAAAATTGGAGTAAGATCATACATTTTGGTAATATTGGTACCTTGATATTGGCCGAGCAGGAGGAGCTGAAGATTTAAAACCTGATGAGGAGAAATTAGAATTGTTTGAACCTTCACAAGTCATTAATAAACGCAACCACCAGAATGAAAGCAGAAAAATTATGATGCAGAAACAAGTTCAGCAACTCAGGGCCCACTGTCTGACGCAGCCAGTACATGAAGGTATCATATTATAAATTATTAATCATTTAATCACCATTATTTACTGTAAAGTTATTTATTTCACACAGACACAATAGGTGTCATAGTTGGCAACAGTTACTTAAATCCTGCAAATTGTTATTTGATGATTTGGAAACTAAACATAAAATGTTTCATGTGGTGGTGGTGGTGGAAGGCGGTGAAGGAAACACAGCAGCCCCAGGTAAAGTGAGATGACGATGTTTTAATGAAGAATTACACAAATTAACAGTCCAAACAGAATCCAAACAGTCCAAAAAATCCAGCAGCACAGCAGAGCGGAAGGCTAGGGCTCAGCACTGGTAGCAACAGGTCAAACGATTGGACACAAGAGACAGACTGGCTCGACAAACGTGCAACGACAAGGACCCGACGAGGAACAAAGAACACAGGTGGGGTTAAATACACAGAGGGAAATCACGGAACAAGACACACCTGGGAATAATCAAGGGGAGACAGGACAACATGGAGACTCAGAGACACAGAAACTCAAAATAAACACAGAAAACTCAAATCCTGACAAAATTATGATTAATTTTCACAGGAGTTTAGACAGATTTAAAAAGCAGATTTTACAATCTGCTTGGAATAGCTATTTTTCAATTTGCCCTTTCATTATATTGACTTTTTGCATCGTTTATATGCTCTTGTTTTGCAACTCTTGCTACAAACTCAAAATGATAACTGACTGAGAGCCTGAGTACCTAACCTAACAGGAAGTAACAACTGACCTGATTATATAACAGGTTATTATGGCTGCTTTAATATGTTTTGTCTTCTCTACCAGGATATATTTTGACTTTGTTTCCTTCATCCAGATTAGTGTCCACTAAAACATGCAGTGAATCTAAGCAGCAACAGCTTGTGACCACAAATAAAGAGGAAAGAAGCTTTTTTTCCCCCTTCAGACCAAAGACAGAGTAGCTGAGTAAAAACATCTATGTCCTTACTATCAATACCTAATTTATTTTTTGCTGTCTCAGTAAAGAAAGATGGAAATTTCAATTACTGTAATGGTTTCCTCACTGCCTGATTACAGTATAATTAGATCCTAAAATAAAGAGCATTCAGCAGTGGTTATAGACCACTGATCCAGATTTCAGCCTCTGAAGCGAGGAAACAAAAGTCAAAAGAAGTTGATGAGACTTGGCAAAAGAGGAATGATGACTACAAACTCGAAGCATAAAGACAATCATGTTCAAAAGGAATCTGACGGAGTTAGTACAGGGACTTTATATGCAGTAAATAAAAATCTGTTTTTATCCTAAACAAAAGAAACAAACAAAACCTCCTCTGGCTCCGGGGAAGTGTTTCTGTGGGAAACATTCCAATAAGTTGTAAAAATACTCGAGTTCAAACCGTCTGTAACAAAATAGGATGTTTTGGTAAAAGACAAAATAGTGATAATCTTTATCCCCCAACAGTAACAAGGTTATGAGTATAGTGTCCCATCTTTGTCAAAGAAAGTAAACAAATATGAACTCTATGGCACAAAATGCCTGATTTTATTACACAAAGAATCCCAACCCCCTTGCCTGTGGCAGGCAGCCCTTCCATGTCTGAGGAATCAGACACAAGCAGCAGCAGCAACTCACACCAGAGGCCAGTATCCTGGCAATGTGCAGGAGCTGCTAGGCTATAAACAGACTACAGAATCTATGTAAGTAGGGAAATGGACTGGTGATGGGCTAAGTTGTGAGGCTAAGACTAGTGTTTTGCCTTAAGGCCGCAGTTCAAGGGTTATGTGAAAATATTGTTATTTATTTGTTTCTTATCACCTTTTTGGTTTGAGAAGATGGCACAAACTTGGTGGTTAAGTGAGGGAGGAGATCATAGTCTGGCTTAATATACAGCCTATTACAATGTTAATGCTGCGCATTGAAAATGCAGTAAAGAGAAGCCAGCGTATTACAATTTGAGGGCTGCTGGAGCTGACAGAGCAGTCGTATGTGACGAGCTGGAAGTAAAAGCGTGCACTCAGTGACACTGCATAAAGCTTATGGCCACCTCAGGTCTGCGGGAAGAGGCCACATCATCTGCGATGATCGTCTCAGACAGGAGGAGAGGTGGCTGCTTGCAGTGCCATACCTTCATACTTCTCTGGCAGGGCAGGTAGGGAATGATTTACCCAAGATAAAGCAAGCATCACTGGTTGAAAACAGCCAGAAGGTCCCATGCATGATGTATCAAAAATGCAAATTCACAAGCCGGCTATAAATACAGAGCAGCTTCAACGACAACAATAACATAATAGTAAAAAGGAAAGAGCTCCTCAGAAATAACAATAAACCACCATAAGTCAACTGGAAGTGTATAATTTACAAAGCGGCACAATCCTAAGTATAGAAACGGTGGATAATGTTAGGAGAGGGGGAGAGGAGGGAGCGCTTGCATCAGAGGAGCTCTACCGAATGGGGAGGAAAAACAAGGAAGACATCGATGAGAAGAGCAGACGTTTTCTGAGACATGTAGATCAGAGCCCACGGGGCCCTCCTTTCACAAACACACACACACACACACACACACACACACACCAAGATCATCCACACAAGACAAATGCAAAAGAAGAAATAACATAAAAATCAAAGTTCATTAAAAAAGGTCAGTGGCAGATCTCGTCTTCATCACACTGCCAGGAATAGCATTCATGTCACATGATGTCTTGGCTTTTGCTCTTCTGCTTTTTTCTTAACAAAATATTTTAGCTCTAAAGGAGTGGAGCATTACAACGGTCAGCACTTCTGCCTCTCAGCAAGAGCGATCCAGGTTCAAATCCTGCATTTCTTTATGTAATGTGAAGGATCCACTCTGCTCAGGTCTGCTCCCACACAAACTGGATCCATGAGCTGACAACAGCTCCCAACAACATGAAAGCAGGGTACCTCATGTTTGCCACCAACCAATAAGTATTGAAATATTCCAGCCAAAAATAAATCAAATCCTTGGATTATGCAATACATATCCTATGACAAAGAAACATTTTACCAATAATGTAGCAAGAACTTGGCTGATTATTATGGAACACAAAATATTTTGAAAATGTCCAGGAGCTGATATTGTAATAAGAAGCTTTTTTTTCAGAAATAAAAGAAGTTTAACAGTTTTTATGCATTTTGCTTCTGAAAATTAGAGTTGCACTGCCTATTCATAAGCATGAGAATATGTAATAGCTACTCAGCACTCACTCTCTTTAGCTGTGGTTGTGGGAGGCAGTTTGAGAATGAGCTTTTATAAGTGTTTTATAAATGTTTTTTTATGCTGCTTTTGAGTTTAGACATCCATCCATCCATCCATTACCTTACACGCTCATCCATTAAAGTTTTGAGGTTTGTTGGTGTCTATCTTCAGCGATCAATGGGTGAAAGGCGGAGTCACCCTGGACATTGGAAGGCATACTTTTACATGTGAACTCATAATATGATATATAATATATAAAAAATATATAAACAAGTCATATTTTTTTTTTTTTTACAAAGGTTTTACTGACTCTAGCAGCCTTTATTTGCAAGACATCACTCAGACATCTTTTCTGTCTGACCACTCAGACAGAAAAGATGGTAATGAAAGAGGGGAAAACATGCAGCTGAGGTCACCAGGCTGGGACTCGAACCTGCGACGGCCGCGTCGAGAACTCGGGTCTCCTTATGAATCTCCTTATACATTTTTAGCTATTGGAATTACTCCTATGAGAAATTAATTTAATCAAAGTATGTCATGAATATGTGTGTATGTATCCCATCATAAGCAGGGCTGCACTGATTGAAGTTGTCTGGCCGATCTTTAAAAAGCCCATCCTGGCCATTTTGACTATTATTATAGTAAAGGTGCAGACCTGATCTGATGAACCGTTCTGTCAGTCAAACCTCTGACTGCAGAGCAGAAGAGGACTGAGGCTGATTTTTAAACCTTTGCTAAGGGAGATAAGATCAGGGCATACGATTGGATTCACATGTAAGTATCGGCCGTTCACCCATCTCCTAAAATTAAGGTAATTTACTCCGATAAATAAGCCGACCAATAAATGAATCCTATATTATACATGCATACAGGGTATAATGTAAATAGTACTATAAGAGATTCAATAAGTTCATAATAGGTGTGTGAATTGTCTGACTGTTGATTGTAGCATCCACACTGTTAGAAGAAATACAGAGGGCCCCAAAACCAAATTCTGCTTAAGGCCCCATGTAGGCTTGGGTCGGCCCTGCACATCAGCAAACATATCTGACCACTGAGACTCTCTGAATGTCACACAAAGCTCTTTTTTAAGGGATTATGTCCTTAAAGAATGAATGTGGCAACCAGATATCCAAGCACCCGGAACCTTCACTTCTTTTGTGTGTGACAAAAGTCGTTAAGTGCGCACACACAGATAGGCACACGCACTCTCACAACTACCGCATTCATCCAGTTTTATATGGTGATGGTGCCCCCGCAGTGGCCGACAAGCGCAACTTTCCTCCGCCTCCCCCTTCTGAGAAGATAGAGAGACCTCTATAGTTACTCAGAAGCCTCTCCGTCCTGACACCTCACACTGAGCCCGCTGGGAGCTAAACGTTCATCTGGACACACATCCTGCATAACAGCAAGGTTGTAAAGAGACATAGTCCACGTAACCCCAAATGTTACACAGATTAAACTCCAAGAAGGGTGGATAAAAATGAGTTTAAACAGAATCTGGTCAGTGACAGAAGACTCCCGCTCCGCAGGTGGTAAAGGACACGCTGATTTATCCGCGTTCTGTTCGCTGTAAAATCCTATTTGTGGGCGCAAACTCCCGGCAGAGCCTCTTCAGTCGCCCGCTAGGATTTCTAACGCGGCTGTTTAGCGCAGCTCGCTCGGCGAGAGTGCGCGACTCTGTGCGTCTATGCGCTCGGAGCGCAGAGAGAGGGAGTCAAAAGTGGCTGACAGAAAGAGAAAAAGAAGACTTTTCTTTATGCTTCTCAACAAGGACCACCACGAAACCCCCGGCCCTTGTACTCCCGTCCCCCTTCACCTTTCCATCACCACAATGAAAAAAAAAAAAAAAAAAAACAGACGTGATTTCATTTCATGTTGTAAAGCCAGGCAGTGTTCATGTGAACTTACCGCTCACCAACACATCTCCGGGATGATTCTACCGTGAAAAATCAAGAACTAAACATCAGCCCACTCCATCGTAGTTGCTTGATTTCACTTGGAAATGAGCAGAGCCCCAGAGCCAAATTACTTAACGCCTCACGGAGCTTACAGAATTGAGTCTAGACGTTTATTTACCGTTAGAGAAGAATCCCATTCGTTGCGCTTTTATTTCTTCTTTCACACTATATTCCTGTTCGCGTTACGTTCCGTTAGGATAAGGTCCAGTCCTCCTAAAAGCCCCATAAGGACAGAGAATCCTGACGTTCCAGCGTTTGGAAATCAAACTGGTGCACTTCCAGAGGTAAAAACTCCGCTCAGATGCGGTCCAACACCTCCAAACGCAACGAAAGAAATGAAGGAGCCCCCTTTTAGTTCAGAACAAGTGCGCCGTAAATCCAAAATGTCTTTGGTTCTTTACTAAGAACTGTTGGAAGAAGGATTCTCCTGTGACCAGCAGGCTCCGGGTTTCTGGACGCGCATCGGTCTACATCTTAATGAAGGTGATGCTGGAGGAAAGGAAACAGGAGAGGGATTTTTCCCCCCATCGTCCGCTCCTCACGATTCAGGCTGCACTTGGCTGATAAAACGCTGTCCTCTCTCCCTCTCTCGCTCTCTCCCCCTCCTCCCCTCCAACTCTCCTCCAGCTCCACGGTTTCTGTCGCAGACTTTCATGGAGCAGAGACGCGCCTAGCGGCCACTCAGGGAACACCACGGCCAGGAGGTCCCTCCGCCCCTCCCTCACCTCAGCGCGCTCTTAAAGAAACATGGAATTGGGAGACATTATTTTTTCTTCTGCCTCGTGGAGAACAGTAGTCAAAAATAATGTGCAACAAAATATGCACCTGAATAAACTTTCAGTTTGCTCAGGTGGATTACACAGAAACACATCATTTATTAAAAAGAATAAAGCCTGGCAGACACAATCTAAATAAAAAAAATATATAATAAGTTCTATGTAATTATTTTAGGTGGTATTTTTATACTAATTATGATCATGTGGCAGTGGGCAGATTTATTGGTAAAACTTAATGAAACAAATTAATCTTTAAGTTTACAAACAAATTAATCTTAGACACAAATTCAACCTTCATTCAAGAACATTTATTCAGAGGAGCAAAAATCATTTTAAAACAGAATGAATACTCCAGCTCATGGTGGTAGCATGGGGCAGCACCATTATGTCAATACTGCTGTGTTCTTTTTTTTTTTTTTTTTTAAATCTGTTGTTTTCTTTTTCGCATAAAACATTGCATGTTTGGACAATCTTTCTTTCTGGCTTTGAGAAGCCGCCAAGCAAATGAGATGGATTAGCAGAGCCAACAAATGATTCAAATTCAAGTTCAAAAGTATTTACTCAGTCCCAAAGGGAAATTAAATAGTGGTGTCATCCAGCAATATTGTCTATGCTGCCTGAAAACTGAAAACTGAGCTGTTGGCATGTCAAAACAGCAAGGTGTCTTTAGTCAGAGGTTTCTCATTTGTTACTACATTTACCACATGGCTGCTACTGGAGATCCCTACTGCCCAAAGCATCACCATCAACAATGAAAATAGGAAAAACTGGGGGTGTGCTGTGGTGGTGCAGGGGGTTAGCACGCCCCACGTTTGGAGGCCTCAGTCCTCGACGCAGAAGTCGCGGGCTCGACTCCCGGTCACAGGGACCTTTGCCGCATGTCTTCCTCCCTCTCCTCCCCCTCTTTCCTGTCTGCCTACTGTCGAAAATACGAGCCACCAGCCGCCGCAAAAACTCTTCAGAGAAAAAAGTGATTAAAAAAGAAAATAGGAAAATCTGAAAACTAAGTAAAATTGTTAGTTTATAAGTTTACAGATTGAAATGCACTACAAATCTGGAACAAATGTACAGAAAACTGCAAAACATCTTAAACACTGAGTGCCTTTGAAAACTAAAAACTCACCTGTTTAGATTCACTTTTGAAACATAATCAATGAAACTTTAATCAACATTCTGATGTGCAACATTGGCACTTGACAAAAAGCAATTAGTAATGTAGTTGTTGATTATGTGTTCTAAAACTTTGTGTTTTTATGAGTAAAGCACAACAGATTACTGCATCTGTTTGTTTTTGGTCACTCTGCGACACCTGCTAGTAAATTATTGGAAGGAGACATGCAAAATTGTCCATAAAAGGAAAGTTTATGTGACTGTGTAAGGTTTCTCAAGGCACTCTGAATGTTTCCCAAGATCTACAGGAATTCTTGTTGGGGAATTGAAAGAGGAGCCAACCAGTGACGTACTGTCAGTATCCATCCATCCATCCATCCATTTTCCGTCACCCTTCTCCCTAACG